>LPNX010709606.1:20000-111436 GCA_001517045.1 Pseudotsuga menziesii | reverse complement strand
TTGTATTGTTTACTTGTTGTTGAGGAAGTAATATATCAATTCAAGCTGAAGATTGGAAAGCTCAACGGGGATCTACTTCAACCATCTGGAATAAGGTACAAGGTCTGATCCTTTAGTGTTAGACATTTAAATTCTATTGCATATTGGAAAGGATTGATTTCTGGAGTCAAGCTGTCTGTTGTGGTACCCCAAGCCATCGGAATTTCTCTTCGTAATAGAATTGGTGACTCTGCTAGGGATATCGAGGGGGTACTTTGTAGGGGTTATTCTGCAGGTGCCTCGGCTAGGTTGGGGTCGGATAGCACAGTTGCTTTGCGTGTTGAAGCTGAGGGCCACAATAATTGGTTACATACCTCCGCTTGTTGTGTATGGGAGTCTCAAGCCTCTCCTAGGCGAGACATACCTGCTTCATTTGGGAGCTCACTTATCCGGCCCTTGTTTGCTTGCATTTGGCTTTAGATTTTATTAGTGATTGCTCTGTGCATGCTAGTTGGCACAGGGTTTACATAAATAGTGAGTCTTTTCTATTTTTTGAGTCATTATGGATTCAGGTACAGTTCCTCGCCATTCTCATCGTTTAACAGGACTTCCGCCTTCTACTTCTCCTCCTCCTTTGGGAGAGAGACCTAGACATTCCAGGAAGACTATTTCACACATTCATTCACACACCATGGGAGACCATTTAGAGGATATTCCTGAACCATCTCCTCCCATTCGTGTTGACGATGGGGAGTTTACTCCTACTTACAATCCTTCACCCAACTTAGCTGAGTTAGGTCCCATGATTTCTGAGATAGAAAACATGCATGATAGACCTACTCACTCTAGGGTTAATTCTCCACTGAAGAGTTATCAGCATGGAATGCTGAAGGATGCTGAGACTCATTTTGAACCTGCCAGCACTAGCTACGGTAGTTATGCTATGTCTGGTTTCCCTACACAGGATTTGGCATTTCATGTCGAATCTGACTTTGAGTTTAACACTATGCCTAGGGACACCCTCATTCCTTACCATGCGGAGAGGTTTGGGAGCACTAGTCACATTGCACCTTCCATCCCAGTGGTGGAAGATATGTCATATATCCCTCCTAGGTCTAGGGTTAACGATCCGATTAGGATACCATAGCCGAGACGAGTGATGATAGGTGGTAGCATGTACATTATTACTCAAATTCCATCGTCCTCGATCCCTAGTTCTTCAAATGTACATCCTCCACCTTATTCGCGTGGTCCTTCGAGCCGCCATATGGCTACGATTTAGGTCTGTACTGTGGTTACTAGACCGATTGTGTCTCAGGTTTACATACCGACCGTTGCTTCAGAAGGCTGTATTCATACTTCTAGAGGTCATGTTCCTACTTCCGGGGCGTATATCCCTAATTCCGATATGTATATCCCTACTTCCGGAGCGTATCTTCCTACCTACTGAGTGTCTCATGAGGCATCGCATGCAATGGCTTATGGACCCTATTATGGGATGCAGTATGGTCAGGGTTCTTCACCTTATGGAGGCGGGTATCAACAACCTGCTTACTCTCCTAATTATGGCTTTGTATCCCCTACTAGTCAAGGTCCACCGCACTATGGTGCTTCCACGCCACCCTATACGGGTCATACGGGAGGAGGATACTATGGCCAAGGCCATGGTTGTAATCAACCCTATATGAATCAGGAAGCGATCCATCGTCCTCATCATCCTAGGCTCCCTTTCCTCGCGATGCTCAATCTTCCTAACTTATCGAGATTGACAAACGATCCTGTGGCTCATGACCCGGCTTAGCTGGCTGTCCCTACCAAACTTCCTTCGGACATACCTAAGTTCGAAGGAAAACTAGGAGAGGATCCGAGCAAACACATTACTACATTTCACCTATGGTGCTCTTCGAATTCCTTACATCATGACTCAATCCGTTTGAGACTATTTCAACGCACCCTTACAGGGCCTGCAGCGAAGTGGTATATAGAGTTACCTAGGGGAGCTTTCTCTTTGTTCTATGACCTTGCGACGACTTTTTTTAATCACTTCCAGCTACCAGTGCGTTATGACGTTGGTACTGAACTCTTGTCGACATTTTAGCAAAATAAAGCCACACATATTTCTAATCATATTCAAGAGTGGCGTAGATGGAAGATGTAAATTAAAGCTTTTATACCATTGGAATTCCTCCTCGAGTGGTTCCTCAAGTCGTTATTTCCATATATAGCGAAGGATGTTTCCACATCCGGAGTGCAGAATGAGGAACAAACGATTTTTAGGGAACAGGAACTCGACTTGATTTATGCTCAGTTTGGTTTGTTGTATGAGATTATTCCCAATGCTCCTTGTTCCAGTTTTGATCCCAAAGTCAAACCTGGACCACATGCCGATGGCATTGTGGGTCGTGCAAGTGTGAAACCTGCGGATTCGGTTGCAAAACAAGTTAGTCAATTGTCAATCAACCAATATGCTTCGGGAAAAGCTACAGCTTCATCTCAACCCACCCCAACAATGAGTGTACTCTCTCTGCAATCATCAGACCAGAAGGGTAACCAGCAGCCCGGACAGAATAGAAAAAAGGGTAAAAGTAATTGAAAGGGTGGGAATAAGAATGAGAATGCTAACAATAATGACAAGAACAATCAAAATGCTGGGGGGGACAAGCAAGCTAAACGTAAGGTTAAGTTCCCTTGCAAGTTATGTAAGGACGATCACCTCAATTACTTGTGCCCTCGGATTGAGGAAGCTTCGAGATTCTTTGCACAGGGCCCAGCTGTGCTAACTAACCCTTTACAGCATAATCAAAATATGAATGCGAAGTCCCATGACCAGTATGGTGATGATGATCCGTCGGATGGTAGTGGTCGTGGGTGCATTAACATGGTCCGTGCTGCGAAAGTTGTGACCCGTGTAAAAGATTATGGTTCGTCACAACCCAGCCTAGGCAAAGAGCCTGATCCACCAGGGTCCCCTTTGCTCATTGAGAAACCTGCGGATAAACCTAAGGTTTCACCTCACATTCCTAAGGGAGTCCTTAAGCATTCAGGGCATAATCCAAATGCCCGAGCCACCCAGAATTATTCAGTTTTGAAGGATTTGGGCCACACTCCTTGTGCGATGTCTGCATTGGAAGTGCTTCAGAGTTTTCCTTCACAAAGGAAGGCATTGCTTTCTGCCCTTGGTGTGAATGATGATGATTCTTCCTCTGTGATCAAATTTGAAACTGCAGGACTTCAGCCTCACTTTCCATACTATGTGTCTCTTTTGGTTCACATAGAATGTCTCAATATGACCGTTAAGCGCACTGTGATTGATGAGGGCGCTGCTGCTTCTATGATGTCTTTGTCCTGTTGGAAGGGTCTGGGTTCTCTTGAGCTGTCTAAATCAGTGACTATGTTAACTGCGTTCGATGGGAGATCTTTTAGGCCGCACGACATTCTTTCTTCCTTTAAAGTCCATTTAGGGGGGAAGACCGTTGCGATAGAGGTTGAGGTGGTTGATGCACCCCTTGACTACAATCTCTTGCTGGGTAGGAACTGGATGTACAGTATGCAAGCTGTTGCTTCTTCCTTGTTCTGCATTGTATAATTTCCACATAACGGGAAGATTGTAACGATTGATCAAACGACATTCAAGAATCTATATGTTACTGCATCTTCGGGAGCTTCGATCCCAATCATTGAACACTCTCAACCGGCAACTGGGAGTGTGGGTGTAGGCATGTATCCATCCCTCATGCAAAGCTTTAGTTGTCCTGCACCAATCCTCATGATAGGATCTAGTTTCGATGAGGCTTCGACATCTACGACATCAGTGTATTTTCGCATGAGTCATATGGAAGATCCTTGGATTCTTCCTACACCGAGTACTTTGAGTGAGCCTGTCAAGACGAACGTGTCGTTGCCTGCATCTATGATAGCTTATGAAGCTAATCTCAATAGTGTTGAAGAGCTTAGTCCTTCCTCTTCGTGGATGGAGGAGGAGGATCCTTATGTGCTGCCGACATGGGTAGTACAGTATTCTCACGCACACGACTACCTTGATATGGTTTTCCCTTCAGATGAAGTGATTATTGAGGCTATGTCAGGAGTTGAGCCACCATGGGAGGAACTTCATCATAGATCGTACTTTCTTCCAGAGCTTGACCGTTTGGAGCGTGAGGATTTTAGGGCGGTTCTTAGTCAGAGAGTTGGTAGTCCTATGGTTCCATTAAACTCTCCTGGTCCGATGGCTGATGGAAACATGGCTAACATATCTTCAACGGTTCCTATCAACATCTCTCGCAATCCTGGCACAATAGAGAATGTCTATATTGGAGTGAAATGTTCCCATGCTGAGATTCTGGAATATACCGAGCTATTCAAGGAGTTCCGTGATATTTTTGCTTGGTCTTACAATGAGATTCCAAGTATTGACCCTCGTATTGTCGAGCACGAGATTAAGACTTACCCTAATGCTAAGCTTGTTCAACAACGTGTACGTGTGGTGAATCCTAGGAAAGCACCCGTCATTAAGGCAGAGATAGAGAAGCTATTGAAAGCCGGTTTCATCTATCCCATTCCATTGACGTAGTGGGTTTCAAACCTCGTTCCGGTGAATAAGAAGCAGGGAGCGATCTGCATATGCACTAATTTCCACGATTTGAAACGTGCCTGTCCTAAGGACAACTTCCCCAGACCATTTATAGATCAGATTTTGGATGAGTGTGCGGGTAGCGAGGTGTTCTCCTTTATGGATGGCTTTTTCGAGTATAATCAGATACAGATTAAACCTGAGGACCAACATAAGACTGCATTTATTTGTCCTTGGGGAATGTTTGCATATCAAAAAATGCCTTTCGGCCTTAAAAATGCCGGAGCTACGTTTCAGCGGGCAATGACCTTGATTTTCCACGATCTCAAGTCAGTTATTGAGGTATTTTTAAATGACCTCACTGCTCATTCTCGCATGAGAATGCATCATCCCTATCACTTGAGATTGGTATTCAAAAGATGCCAGCACTATTCCGTTAGATTAAATCCTCATAAGTGCATATTTTGTGTGAAATCAGGTCGTTTGTTAGGATTCATCATTTCTAAAGAGGGTATAAGAGTCGACCCTTTGAAGGTTGAGGAAATACTTCAGTTGTCTCCCCCAAAGAATATTCGTCATCTTAAGTGTTTGCAAGGCATGGAAAAATTCTTACGAATATTTGTTGTCAACTTTGCCAATTTGAATGGAGGCTTTAAGCATCTCTTGAAGAAGGAAACTCCCTTTTATTGGGATGAGCGAGCCTAGGACTCCTTTGATGCACTCAAGCGAGCCCTAGCATTGGCCCCGATGATTAGTCCTCCGGATTATAGCCGTGATTTTCTATTATATGTGGTCGCGTCCTTAGATACTATTGGTATGGTTTTGGTTCAAGAGGATAAGAAGCTCCAAGAGCATGTCATATATTATTTGATCCAAAACCTTATTGATGCAGAGATTCATTATTCTCATGTCGAGAAGCTTGATTTAGCTACCGTACATGCGGTTCAGCAGTTGAGACATTATATTCTCCTTTGCCAGACCTTGGTTGTGGTCCATGTCAATTCGTTTCAATTCATCCTCACTCGAAGGATGATTGGGGGAAATTATAATAAATGGATTGTCATTCTGTAAGAATTCAATCTCGAGTTTGTTTCGGCAAAATCAAAGAAGTCTTTAATTTTTGTAGAGCTTATATCGGATTTCCCGAGCGAGGTCGAAGAGTTGGTTTGTGAAGATACATTTTTCGATGAACACATCTTCTTAATCTCAACATTAGACCCATGGTATGGGGATATCATAGTATATTTACAAACACTGAAGACCCCTACTCACCTCTCGCGAGATGAACGATGACGATTACGTCACGTCTCTAAGAAATACCTCATGGTGGACAATACTTTGTACTGCCATGGGGTAGATTCCATTTTACGATGTTGTTTAACTCATGAAGAGGTTGAGGTAGTGTTGAATGATTTCCACGAAGGGGCGTGTGGTGGTCATTTATCTGGGCTTTCTACAACTCAAAATATTTTAAGAGCGGATTATTTCTGGCTGTCGATCTTTAAGGATTGTGTTGATGCGGTCAAGAGGTGCCACCCTTGCCAGGTGTTCACACGTAATATGCACTAGAAACCTACCCCGTTACATCCCATTATCACTGCCGGTCCCTTCACTAAATGGGGGCTCGATTTTATGGATTGCAACCTAGCCTCGGCTGGGGGACACCATCACATTATAGTGGCTGTTGATTATTTCATGAAATGGGCTGAGGCTATGCCTACAGTAGAATCTGACGGTGAGACAGCTGCTCACTTGGTGTTCAACCAAATTATTACTCAGTTTTTGGATTCTGAAAGAGCTTGTCACTAACCATGGCTCGCACTTTTAGAACTGTATGATGGAAGAGTTGACATCCAAGTTAGGGTATAATAAAGAACATTCATCTTCTTACTACCCCCAAGTGAATGGACAGGTAGAGGCAGTGAATAAATCACTCAAATCCATTCTCCAACGAACCATCGCACAAAGCAAGAATAATTGGCACATCGAACCGCAGTTAAGACTGCCACTGGTTTTTATCCATATCAACTTGTACATGGAGTGGAGTCAATATTTCCGATTCAATGAGAAATCCCTTCGTTGAAGCTAGCTATGGAACTCTTACCGAACACTTCCCCATAAAGGAGCATTTGGTTCACCTTGAGCAACTTGATGAGCAGCATCGGGATGCCTTGGTGGCTCTAGAAGTTAATAAATGTCGTGTTAAGTTCGAGTACGACAAGTCTATCTGCCCAAGGGTGTTTAGTGAAGGATACTTGGTCCTTTTGTGGGATCAACCGAAAGAACCCTTGGGGGCAGGGAAGTTTAATCCTATGTGGCGTGGTCCTTACGTGGTCAAGCGTGTGTTAGAGAAGGGTGCATATGAGTTAGTGGATTACGAAGGGACAGCCTTGGTGGAGCCTAGAAATGGGCTCTATCTCAAAAAATACTATGCATGATCTTTAGCCAAGGCTACTTGTTGTATATTATTGTACAACTTTGCGTAGTTAGGTCATTTTCTTATCATGATCGGGTTTGTGATTAGTTTCCATTTGTTTTGGAATATGTAAATGGAATCTTCCACCTACATAGGATTCACGGATGGTGCAAGCCATCACACTCAACACTCAACCTCTGCTGCTTGGGTGATTTATACTCCTATGGGTCAGGTACTATTTTCAAGAGGTGTATGTCTACGGCCATCTTCCAACAATGTTGTTGAATACGGTGCCGTTATTGAGATTCTTCGGGCTTTCATTTTACATGGCGTTCTATCTCTTGAGGTACGTCTTGATTCGGAGTTAGTAGTGTCACAGCTCAATGGTTTGTACCATGTTAGAGATCCAATGTTATTGAGAAGATTCTTACATGCAAGATTGTTAGAATGACAATTTGACAACATAACATATATACACATTCCAAGAAATAATAATCAAGTTGCTGACTCATATGCTAACTACGTGTTAGATTGAAATTTGTTTCATTCACAATAAATTAATCACAAACACAATTTTTACATATGTAAATAAATAAATCGATCACCATAAAACTTTTTATATACATCAAAAATGTGATAATACATAGTGTCATGATACAAAATTGGGGCTCTCAAGCCACCATCATATAATACACGGTCGTACAAAATGTATACACTCCTAGGTGTCTAATCCTATGGAGGAGGAGGAGGGTTGTGGTCATGGAACGTCACTACGAATAAAGGTAGTCATTGGAATAAATGCACCCATGTGCATGGTACACCCACCACCTGCCACTGCATGGCCTTAGGCAAGTCCTCGACTTGCACCATGGGAACTCTATGTGTCAATCTCACAAAGTTGGTATGAATGCTCTGGAGTGTTCGCTCCGCATCCACACCCGTGATGTCATCTCCTCTTCCCCTCTGTCTATGATGAGGGAATCCCTTTGGCCACCGTGGTCCCACATCTGCACATAAATGATAGATGTCACTATGTATCATCACCCAAAAAGATGTCCTTTTGATTCCACATAATCAAGAAAATACAAAAAATTTAAATAACTCAAAAATTTTAAAAAGAGAGGGTTGAGATTCATTACCTATATCACCATATGCCGATCCTGGTGGTAACGGCATGTCTGGTTCCCCCGGAAATCTATCCCTACATAGGGGTAGTCATCAATGGAAACTATCTGTCATCGCCACCATGGAAAGAAGTCAGCTGGATATGGGTTGGCCACCCTACCACCCCCCAGTCTGCACATAGCATCTGCACAATGCCGTTGGGCTGGATCTCGAACCCTGTGGAGAGGAACATCCACTCTAGGGCTCAATCCTGGAACAGGCTCGAAGAAAAACGTGCTCAAAATACTGCTAAACCCGAAGTTCCACACCCTGCCTACCTTACACTCACTGAGCTGGTGTTTCATGTTGCTCAGTAGTGTAGTACTCCAGTCGTAGATGGTGGGTCTCATGCACTCTACCGCGTAGAACATCAGAGCTCGCGAGGCCTGGTGGAGTGATGCTAATCTGGCTATCCTGCCCAGTGTCAATAATATGGCCTTTAGGTCCATCACCTGTATAGCATTGGTAGGTACTTGACTCCCCACCTTCTTGGTGTCTGGATAATAGTACATTGCAATGTACTCGTCGATAGTCAGGCCACCTCATGGCCCACCATAGGAATGAAGGTTCACCACCTCCCCTCGTCTAGAAATCCCTGTGATAAAGTATATGTCCTCCAACTCTATGGTGAGGAACATCCCATCAATATGTAAGGACTCTAAGTCTAGATCCCAATAATCTACCAGCATCTGTAACAGTCTTGGTTTGGCCCTCAAACCACCAAGACACCAAAACTTGTAGAGTCCGCATGCACGTAGAGCTTATTGAGCTGTTAAGTCGGCCCTTACTGCTTCCTCTACTTCACCATGCTCACGCTCTCTCCACTCTAGAACCATCCTGCACAATAAATTGCAAATTTTCCCATTATTTTATTGAAAAAACCATATGTGCGGCCTCATACACGTCTGTTTTCAAAACAGCCGTGTATGTACACAGGTTTGAGGCCATTTTCTGCATATATCCAACCCTATATGTGGAAAAAACCTCAATTTCCGTGTGGGCCACAGCACTCATTTTGGAATGGCCTAAAAACTTTATTTGACCATGAAAATTCATAAAAATTGTATCAAAATGCAAGAGGAGAGCATGAGTAAATACCTGGAAGAAACGGTAGTGAATTTCGCCGACTGGATCTCCTATAATTTGCTGTTGAAAATCAAAGCTCAAATGGGTAAAAGTTTCAAATGATTTATATTTTTTACTATTTATAGAAAATTTTCAAATATTTGAAAATTTTTACCCCCTTTCCTATAGTTTCGACATTTTCTAACCATTTTGGACCGTTTTTGACATAATTTGTGATGTAGAAGACCTTTTTCAGTGTCGTTTTAGCCATTGGATTCACCCATTCATGATTATCTCAGGTATCATGTCTAAACTAGCATATAGGTTAGGTTTCATCACCGTTTACATTTTTCATAACCTTATGCCCATCTCATCATGACCTTAGGTACGAACCCACTCTATTATGTCATGGAACCTTCTTGCTACTTTAGAAGTGGTATGATTAGAGTGGTAGAGCTTTATCTTACATGGGTACCCTAGTTAGCACCCTGATTGCATTTGGTGCCCATGCTAATGTTTTCTCCTTTAGGGTGTGGGAGTCCATTGTATAGTACTGCCATGACATTTCACAAGAGCCTCATACTCCTCTTGATCTTTCGCTAGCCTATTTCCCTCAGGACTCCCTCATGTCAAGTTGTGAATGCATTATCATGAGCTTTTCCTACCTTATCGAGCTTTATGCTGGCTCCCCTGACATTGCTTTTCATCCATATAGCCCGATCTTGTCTCATGTCTAGCCATGCAAAGCCATTTTTTATATCCTTCGCAGCTTGATTTCCTTTTTACCAGGAGGGGATTTTCTCCCAAGTGTCGATATCCTACACATGTATCCTTGCATTGAGCATAGGTATGTTCCACTACTTAGAACTAGTTTTTTTTCCCTTATGATACTTGTCTCCTCGTAGTTTGTAACTATAAAGCTATTTTATTCTTTTTTCAAGCTTTTCAAATAACTGAAAAAGTCCAAAAAAATTTAAAAAACCAAAAAGCCAGACAAGGAAAGATGTTATCTGTGGTAGTTGTCAAGTCGTGTCACCTTCGAACAGAGCACTGTATATCACATCCATTGGTTGGGTTATAGTTTGACTTTAGGAGTTGTACTCATTTATCTGAGTTTATCTCCATCGACTGGTTAAGCTTCCAATCCCTATGGAGCCTTTGTTGATGCCTCCTATGTCACATAGATGTCCCAGTTTGTATATCAAGTCTAGGCTACCTTCATTTAGTCACCATATGCCATTATGCTCTTGTTCAAAGGAAGTTAAAGCCTGAGTCGTCCATTCCTCAGTTATCTTGACTTTGCATGTCGGCCATTCCCGGTTCAGTTACTGGTTCGTGCACCTATGATCGAGATCTTCCACATTATACAGCTTTGCTGAGTACCTCGTGTTGGATGTTGGGGGATGCCTTAATGCCCTCCTTCCAGCGGATTTCATCCCATCGACTTCAGATCATTTATTCTGAGATTGGAATCTAGAGTCCTTTTGAGTGCCTTGAGATTTGCAGTCATCAGTGGCAGGTTCTCTCGCCATCGACAGTTCTTGGGAATACATCAATGTCCCCTAATCGATGGATCCTCTCAAGTGTTCGACCTCAACACATTTATTCACACTTGTTAGTTTGCACTCTAGTACCTTGATTCCCATTTTCATTATTGGTGGGTGATCTCGCGTCTATTAACGGTATACATTAATGACCAGTAATAAGACGATGGACTACTATGTTCGACCTCGACACCTCTATTCGCATAGTAGGACATGTACTCGTAGTGGTTTGTGTAGAAGACTTTCCAAATTGGTGGCATCTCTTATATGCTACCTCCTTGATTATGCCAATGTTCATGAGATTTCAACTCTCGTGACTTGATTCCAGTATATGTCAGATATTTCTAGCCACTATGGAGATCTTGATCTGTTATATCTTCAGCCATTATGGAGATCATGGTCCTTTGTATATCTTCATCATGGAGATTCTGATTTATGTATATTGTGCGTGGCTATGACCACATGTGTGACATCATGTATCATGCCTATTCATGGCCGTTGTACTCTTATGTATCGAGGACTGCTATATGTATTCACAGTTATATGCGAAGTTGTATTATTGTACTATGCTGATTGGGTGGCTGGTCTTCCATTTGGGATCCTTCATCACTCCACTTCTGGGATGGACTTATAATGTATTTCGGCCATCATATGACCCCTATGACCTCACACATTAGGGGGCATCTGTTATAGCTGATTTCACCACTCTAGGTGAATCACACTTTGTATGGCCTTCCCCTATCCCGCTGCAGACTCCTTAGACCCCATGGACCATTTTTATCCTTTCATGTTTCCTTGATCATCCCTAAAAACATATGAAAAATGATACACATGACTTTTAAACCTATAAGTGCGCATATACGCGGGTTTGACCACTAAAACCGCATACATTGGGATGTGTGCATAATCCAAATACTTTTGGAGTTTTCCTTGACATGGATTTGACTCATTTGACTCATGGCCTTCTCTATGCCTTGAGATCGCTTGGATTCGACCTTTCATTATCCCTTTGAAAGATATATAAGGAACCCCTTGGTACATTAAAGGTAAGAAGAGAGAATTGAGAGAAAAGAAACTATAGTCCATTGTTGCCGGAACTTATGCTTGAGTTTGCATCCCTTTGTCCCTCGGAGCACTAGTGTGTTCTTCCCAAGATTGCCTTTTTCTTGTGAGCTTTCTATCAAGAGATGGAGGATTGAGGTGGTGGAGGCCCAAGTGGGGGATTCAGTTTCTCTGGTTCGTAGATGTGCCGTCAAAGGTTGTATCTTGTAATCTCTGATTTATATTAATAGAAATATCTTTTCCTGTCCAATAATGTGTGTTTGAATGGATATTTTATCCATTGTATTATGTCAAATGCTTTTACATTATTGATTATATATGCTAGAATAGATCTAACACCATGATATATAGAATGCTCGTATTGTTTACTTATTGTTGAGGAAGTAATATATCAATTCAAGCTGAAGATTGGAAAGCTCAACGGGGATCTACTTCAACTGTCCGGAATAAGGTACGAGGTTTGATCCTTTAGTGTTATACATTTAAATTCTATTGCATATTGGAAAGGATTGATTTCTCGAGTCAAGCTGTCTGTTGTGGTACCCCAAGCCATAGGAATTTCTCTCCATAACATTTATTAGATGCTACTAAAAGGATGCTATGACACCCTATTTTTTCATCTACGACTGACAGGATGCTCCTACACCCTATTTACCAGCTTCTACTGGAAGGAGGAAACAACCCCATTCATGATTGTTTCCTTCCCTACTGCCATCATGCCACCCTAATATGTTTTTTGTAATATACTAGATTTATTTTCCCTCCATTCTCTGTCACACCCACTGGTCTCTGTTTCTGATTTTCTGATCTAGACCTCGAGACCCTCTCTCTCACTCATACTTCTACGTATAAGTATCTTCACATTTCCTACAGATGTATTGTTATGGAAACACACCATTTCACAAACATTCCCTTTCAAATCTCATAATCACACTTATCATAATTATGTTTATGAACATTTAATTATTAAAATTAAAACTATCAGATACTCATCCAATAATGGCATATAATCTCTTCATACTTGTGGGCATCACGTGTAAGGATTGCAAGAAATCTTTACTACATGTAAATATCGAACCAGAACATTCTTTCACACCCTTTCATTCATTCAACACCTCAAAATTCATTTCCACAGCTCAACTTAACATTTTCTGGTGCTTCCACAATCTCCTTCTCCATAATTAATCTAGGTCATTGATCTAATTTTGAGACTCTCCGATCCGTCAATATAGCACACAAATTTCCTCCTCAAAATCGCATTTCCGCACCACGGTTTCCTCATCAACAATTCCCCATCATTAATCTTTGTTGGGCGTTTTCCTGACTGTTAATCTGAGGTAAGATGCAGATTACGGTTTGCGGGTTTGTGACTTTTCCAAAATGTCTTTTTATGATTTTCACAGTTTTCTTTCTGCACCAATCATTCCACACCGTTGATCTTATGCAGATGTCTTCTTGTCCGTCGATCTTCTAGATCGCGGTTTATGATATGCGATATGCCGTATGTAACATTTCCTTAAATTGTATCTCGACTTTCCTCAAGCTCCTTTCTGCGAGCTCCTTTCTGCAAGCTTCCTTTTGCAAGCTCTTTTTCGCAAGCTCCTTTATGCAAGATTCTTTCCACAAGCTCCTTTTCGTAAGCTCCTTTCCACAAGCTCCTTTCCACAAGCTTCTTTCCGCAAGCTCCTTTCCTGAAGATTATTTCCGCAATTTTTCTTCTGCATTGTCGATCTTTTGCGGAGACTTTCTCGACCTTCAACCTTCCAGATTGCGGGTTGCGGATTGTAGGTTCATAGAATCTTTAAACGTGATTTTTGCAATTCACTTTCCACATTTTTTCTTCCGCAACGTCGATCTCTTTTAGCGGAACTAATCTTAGCCATCCAATCTTGATCTTTTGTGAAACTTTGGATTTTCTGTCTAACAGTCGAAATTAATCCTTAACCATCGGATCTAGTGGAGGACTAATATAAGCCTTCTAGTCTTGATTGTTGTGGAACTGATCCTTAATTGTTGGATCTCATGCAGGATGCTTCCTGACCGTCGATTTCAGATCGAATGTGGATCTCACCATGAATTTGTAGATCTACACGATTTCCTTTTTAAAATCCTTTGCAACTGTTTCTAACAGTTTTGAATATTTATATACATAGATGATTTCATCATGATGCTGATTATAAGGACTTTATAAAAACTCTCGTAGATATAGTTTCTTTGTTCTTCGATTGTTTCATATACTCTATCTCCCATTCATTTCACTCTTATGCAGTTCCACTCTTCATTTGTCTAACCAACTTTTCCATTCATACTGCATCTCTACTTCCACTCGACCTCTATTCTTTGTTTCATTAACCATTGTTTACATCATACTGTCGACATTGTCTTGGAATTCTTCATATCAGTCATTCATGATGTCTTATCATCCATGTCCATCTCATCCATTGCATTTGTTATAACTGAACTTTAATGAAATCATCATTAGGACATCATCATTTTCCATGTTATCATATGTGTCATGCCACATCCTCAACTATGCCATGCCATGCCATCACTACCTTGGTCTTTCACTGATTTTGTCCTGCCATCATATCCACTGGTTATTCCTTTGTTATTCGTGAACACTTTTGACATCAATGACAACTATATACTCAACATGTATACCGGTATAGTGTTTTATGATTCATAAATGGAGTTGTCATATTTTAGTTTTTAAGTATTAGTTTTATAGAATTTTCATTATAAGATTAGTTCTAGGTTGAAAATGGAATGTAGGGTTTATAATAATTCTTAAAATCCATGTAAAACCATATTAGGTCTTCTATTGATCTAAACACTCCGTAACAATTTTTTTATTTGGGACTTTTGTAGTTTTTACAATATACATGGGATATGATCAACCACATCCTCTAAAATGAAATATCCCTTCCATATAGGAAGCTCATGGGGTATTTCTTCCAAATCATGCCTAAATAAAAATTCTTTACAACTGCAAGCAAGATTTGTGCATCCTTACATCTCAATATCCACTATGTACTCATGTATCCAATCATTGGACAAATACGTGTATTTTATTTCATATATGAATGGTATGAACTATTGAACTTACTTATACAATGATACAATTGTTTGGCCAATATATTCTATGCTATATTCCTTCACCAATACTTGCAAATCTGAACTTTTCTCATGTTCATCCTCCACATGAGATTCCTTCATTATACCCAAAACATTTCCTTCCATGCAAGATGAAAGGTATTGTACATTCAAATCATTTTGAAGTATATAGGTATGCAACTTTGACTCCTGAAGGGATATTTGAGTGATTTCCAAAGAACCATATACAGCCTCAAATTTGCTACCAAGACTTCCTGCTTCATCTTCCTCCTTTATGAGTGCATGATGGTAAATATTAGTCATTTCAAGAAGATGATTTCTATATGATATCAAATTCATGTATATTTCCTTCATATTGACTATTTATTCCTTAATATTTTACCCCAAGAAATATTCTCCTTCCATGTCTCCTCCTGAATCCCTCCATAAACATTTTGATATCAAAGAATTGGCATCAATAAAAATATCCTTGGTTGTTATGATCTTTTCTTCACTCTCCTTTAGTGATCCACCAAAATGGTGTGGCTCACAAAGAGGATCCTTCATAATATGGTATTCTTCCAAGGATTGAAAAATTTGTATATCTTCATTATCCTTCCCATCCAGATGATTCATACAAGAAGGCTCTTCTTCTTCTTCCTCACCAATGTTTTCATTAGAAGCGCTACATGGTTTTTGATCTAGAAGGTTGATGATCTTCTCTTTGAAATATGGTTTGTCATTGGCTCTATATTCTCTAAGAAACCGTATGGTTATTCTCTCTCTTGAATGGTAATCATGTCACAACCTTTGGAATCTATGTTTGAAGAAAAAACAAACAATCTCATAATGTTTGAAGGTGTAGACGACTTTGATGAATCTTCACTTTCTGTTCCTCTTTCTTCTTCTTTACTCAGAGAGAAGGAACAACTTGGTTCCTCTATGGATGATTTTATGATATTGAAATAATTCTCATCCAAGTCCTTAGTCTAGAATCCATACTTGCAATAAATATATTCTTTGAAAGAAATGTTTGCACAAATCTCCTTACCCAAAGCTAGATAGTCCTGGTATCACCGAGGCATGTTTTCACATGTTTCTATCACCTTTGTAAATTCTTTATTTACTATTGAAGGCTATGTTAAATTTTCATATGCTTAGCTAATACATCAGTATTTCATTTCATTTTCATAACAAAAGCATATAAGCAGGATCACTGAAAGAAACAGTATCACAAGAACAACACAGATTTATCCTGGGAAACCCTAAAGGGAAAAACCTAGCAAAAGCTTCCTCAATATAGATGCCCAAAAAGATAAAAGGTAAAACCAACAAGGAGATCAAAGCCTGATCCTCCTCCTTCTCCAACTGCTTCTCTCTCTCCACTAATGCGCTACACAAGTGTGAGTGTGTGTCTCAAATGAGGAGCACTACACCTCTATTTATATTCATCCGTTCACTTAAGTTAACTCATTCGACATGTAGGCTCGATTTAAATCATGTAGGTTCGAGTTACACATGTAGGCTCAAGTAACCACACTGGGGTGCTGATGAACCACCTTTACAATTAGAGGGGACTACCTCATGACTCTTATTAGTTCTTCCGATTTGGAGCATCGGGGTACAATGTAATACAAGTGGTTCTCCTGATAGGACCATCGGGGACCACAAAAAGATACATATAGAATATTCTTCGAAGTTACAATGTTTCAACACTCCCCTTTAACGAGAAGGGTATTCTACAACAACATCAACAACAACAAGAGTAGAGATAGAGGACATCATCAACATCAGTAGGGTAACACATCTATAAATCATTGGAAGCTTTTCAACATCATATAGTCTTCATATTCTGTCTTCATCATCATTAATTATTTGACTGCTTTGATTAGAAACATCTTCAGCATTTTGATCTTTCAATCAGCAATGACATCTTTAGCACTTGGACATTTCGATGAGCAACATCCTCAACACTTTGACTGTTCGATCAGCAAAAACATCTTCAGCATTTTTGACCTTTCGATCAGCAACATCTTCAGCACTTTGACTTTTCAATCAGCAACAACATCTTCAGGACCTTGAGCTTTCGATCAGCAACAACATCTTCAGCACTTTGACCTCTCGATTAGCAATATCATCATCAACACTTTGACCTTTCGATCAGTAGCAACATCATCATCATCATATTTTGATATGTCGATCATAATCATCATCACATTCTGATATTTCGATTAGAAACATCATCATCATACTCTGATCTTTCAATCATAAACATCATCAACATACTCTGATCTTTTGATCAGAAACATCATCATCATATTCTGATCTTTCGATCAGAAACATCATCAACATATTCTAATCTTTAGAATAGTACACCATTATCATCATACTCTGATCTTTTGATCAGTATGTCATCATCATCATACTCTAAAATTTTGATCAGTACGTCATCATCATACTCCGATCTTTCGATCAGTACGTCATCATACTCTAATCTTTCGATCAGTACGTCATCATCATCAGCAGCAACAACCTGCAATCCACAACTCAAAGAAAAAAAGTCTTTGGATCACTTTTGGACTTAAAGTCCAGGGATGATACAATCCCACCACATTCTCGACAAGCGAAGTTACTGGATTGATTACAGGAGAATCAGTCCCTATCACTTTAGGACTAAGTCCAAGGACGATGCAATCCTACCACATTCTCGAGTACCGAAGACACCGGATTGATTACAGGAGAATCAATCCCTATCACTTTAGGACTATGTCCAAGGATGATTCAATCCTACCACATTCTTGAGGACCAAAGCCATCGGATTGATTACGGGAGAATCAGTCCCTATCACTTTAGGACTATGTCCAAGGATGATGCAATCCTACCACATTCGCGAGGACCAAAGTTACCGGATTGATTATGGGAGAATCAGTCCCTATCACTTTAGGACTATGTCCAAGGATGATGCAATCCTACCACATTCTCGAGGACCGAAGTCACCGGATCTATTATGGACAAATGTCCTGGGATGATACAATCCCTCTTCATTCTCAAAGACCGAGGTCTCTGGATCACTTTAGGGTGAGTGCCCAGGGATGATACAATCCCACTACATTCTCGAGGACTGAAGTCACCGGATCTATTCTGGACAGATGTGCTAGGATGATACAATCCCTCTTCATTCTCGAGGATCGAGGTCTCCGGATCACTTTAGGGCAAGTGCCCAGGGATGACACAATCCCACTGCAACATCACTACCCCCCCTTTCGAGGAAGGTCTTTCCGAACAACACCAAGCTTGTCTCGAAAGTGTTCGAACTTTACTCGAGACAGAGGCTTCGTCAGTACATCATCATCTACATCTTCAGTATGTGAATACTGAACTATCACCATCTGTATCTCCAGTATGTGAATACTGAAAGCATCGTCACCTCTATATTCAGTATAGAAATACGGAATCACCATCATCTGCATCTACAGTATGTAAATACTAAAACATCATCTATATCTTCAGTATGGGAATATTGAAACATCATCATCTCTATATTCAGTATAGAAATATTGAATCACCATCATCTGCATCTATCTCGTATGTAGAAATACCTGATTTCTATGTGCTTCGATCTATCGTGGAATACTGGGTTCTCTGTCATATTTATATAACTTTGAGTATCACATAGAATCATGGTAGTGTCCAACTCTTGGTTGAATAATCCTGACATCAGCTTTCGAAGCCATATGGCTTCACAACTAGCAGAGCAATCTGCTATATATTCTACTTCAGCTGTGCTTAGAGCAACACTAGACTGCTTTCTGCTAAACCATGAAATCATAGCATATCCCAGACTATAACATCCACCTGAAGTGCTTTTTTCTGTCTAATATACTTCCATCCCAATCTGCATTTATGTAGCCATACAATCTATACTCATGGCTACCATCATAGTATAGACCAAAGTCTATAGTCCCTTTCAGATATCTCATCACATGTTTTGCAGCTACTAGGTGAACCCGTCTTGGTTGAACAAGATATTGACTTAAGGTGTTCACAACAAAACAAATGTCTGGTCTAGTATTTGTTAAGTACATCAATGACCCAATGATCTGTCTGTAGTGAGTCACATCCACTAACTCTGATGAACATCTTCAGGTTGGAGTCCATGGGTGTGGCCATGACTTTGCATTCCAGCATATTGAATCTCTTCAATATCTCTACCGTATACTTTCCTTGGTTGAGAAATATTCCTTCTGAACTTTTCCATACTTCCAAACCTAGGAAATAATGCATTAACCCAAGTTCTTTCATCTCAAATTCTTCTGCTAGTTTCTTCTTGCTTTCTACAATCTGTTTCTCATTCCTTGTCAAGAATAAGTCATCCACATATAGTATGATAGGTTCATCTTCTACAACCTTGTAGTAAAGGTTAGGATTGACTTTACTCTTGGAAAATCCCATGCTCGTCAGGAAACTATCTATTTTTCCATACCAAGCTCTGGGAGCTTTCTTTAGGCAATAGAGGGCCTTTTTCATCTTGCATATGTGAGTCCATCTGCCTTCAACTTCAAATCCTTGTGACTATTCGATGTAAAACTCTTCCCCAATCATACCATTAAGGAAGGCTTGTCTGTACTTCATCATGGAAGCAACTACCATCATAGTTCTAAAGAAAGTGTACCTTGCTTCCTGGAGTAAGTGTCTCTTCAGAATTAATTCCCTCTTTCTTATAGAAACCTTTGGCAACAAATATTTCTTTATTCTTCTCAATACTTCCGTCAGCTACATGCTTTATTTTGTATATCCATTTGGAGTATACTATACTCTTTCCTTCTGGTTTGGGAACTGTATCCCAAACATCATTCTAGTATTGTTTCATCATAACATCTTCCATGAGTTCGTCTTGTTAGGTCATCAACATATCCTAGTCTTCTGCATTCAACCTTGAAGGCTGGAACCCACTTTACTCTTGGTAAATTATTAATCCATCACGAAGCTATCCATCATGTCGTACCATGTCGAACTCAGATATAATCTTCTGTAGTCACTCCCCCTAAAGTGGAGTATCATATTCCCTCTTCATTCTGTACAGATGGTTCTATGCTTGATATATACTGGTCAATAGAGTATGTCATGTCATAGTCTATTCTCTCTGAGGCAAATCATGAACCTTGCTTTGTACACTTGTTCTTGTAGATCCATATGGAAGATACTATGTACTTCTCGTTATGTCTCGAAATCATATCATATACATTATTCCCCATGATCAACTGTTATTCTTTGATCATAGCTTCTTTCATAGCATTATTTTCTTCATCTTGAGTTATCTCTCATACCCATGGTGATCTTCATCCTTCAAGGTGGATCTACCGCTCTCTGAAGCTCTTTCTTCTGTCATGGTGTCTCTGACCCTGGGAGCTTCAGATTCATGCTTATTGGAGTGAATCTTGAATTTTCATCACTTGTTCTTTAGAAGAAGTCTCATCCTTATTCTTTTGTAGGAGGTTGTACAAGACCTTTCCTACAATTCAAATGCACCAGTTGCATGGTTAGAACTATTTCATAAAACATATGCATAACGACAAATTCTTATGCATCATCCAACTGTTTAGTCAATACAACATTCATCCATATCTCACATAAACTTTCTAGATGCCTTCCATGACATCATTGAGATTGTGCACTAATCCAATATGTCAGCAAAGAGGTTTCATTCTAGATAAGTAGCAATGGAGAGACGTATAGCACCATCAGCTACTTACCCATCACATGCATATTAGTAGTATATTATCATTAATACAAACAGTCTATCATGCATAACACATCAACTGAATATAATCAAATGTATAACAAAACAATATCATGAAATGACAATTGAATACTTATCTTTTATTTTTTTCGTGGGTAGACTCCATCTTGATCATTCTGCTTTATCATCTTCTTCATTCATGAAAGCATCATTTCTTATCCAAATGATAAGATGAATAAGAGGTTCTTTAAGAATTGAGTTCTTCATATTCCTCATCACTTGAGGGATCTTCTTTGAATGGTGAGAGCTTGATCTTCAATTGCTCCCATCTTTCTTCTTCTCTTCTTATGGGACGAGCTTCTTCTTCTTCCCAAAGTCAACTGAAAGTAATCACTTCCTTCTATCACACATTCCTTGCATGAATTAATCCCATGATCCTAGGAGGCTATTCAAGGTATCTATCACCACTTCTACATTCTCCACTTGTTCTTCTACCGCTTCAAGTTGTTCTGCATTCTGGATCTTCACATTCTTCAACTGTATTCTCAAAGCCATCTTCTGATTTAAGTTCTTATCTTCAAATATCTTGATCAAGTAATCAAACATCTTTGATGTATTTAGGGAAGACACTTGTGGTACAAGTTGATCCGTGATTGAATCAACAATGATCTTCTTGGTCTTGATCAAGTTCTTCTTGTGTAAGGCTTTGAGCCTCATCTCCGTATGGAACTGGAACCTTTATACTCATGTAGGTGTCCAATTCATTTTATTCAGAGAGATCAAATACTTCCATGCTTGGAATTTTTCAACTTTACCAATATTATCATCAAGCTGATGTTATAGATCACTTTGAAATGAGAACCTCAAATGTAAATAGCAAAAGATTAGATCTTACTGATTTGAGGTGTCCGTCCTACTTCCGGAACTGGCTAATCTAGGGTTTGTCAGAGAAACCCTAATTTTAAAAACTTGAAATATTTCAGATCTGACTGAATAGAAATATATATCTCTTCAAATGGAGCTTTCCAATGTACTCCTTTTCTGAAAATAGTGGAGGGAAGCTCCCGGAAGAGGAAGCCCTAGTTTTCCAATTTCTTCTAGAGAAGTTCCTGTCATTGTCTCTATGATATCTCTGAAGTTAATGCTCCTCGGTTTCTTCAATTTTGTACTGAGGTAACCTCACATGTCCCTGATCCAACACCATAGGTTTCATCAGAATTGGTTTCACCAATTTGTATTTATGATCCTTTTCCCAAGGTGACCTGTTACAGGACTGTTCAAAACAGCGAAGTTGTAGGGCTTTCCACGTGTCACTGTTGCATCTTCAGGTTCTGAAATTCAGACCAAATAAATTAAAGTCTATTATATTTCTGTAACATCTTCAAGAATTCCATTTGCACCTATGTATCCCAAGCTATATCAATTTTCCCCAGGTGTCCTGTTTGGGGATGAATTCTGGAAGACGCTGGAACCCTAACTTGGAGGGATCATATCTCCTAGAATATAACGTATCTTAGGATGAATTGTGGACACAGTGTACATATGTATTTCATTTTCGGTATCTGCAATTTTCAGCTCCTGAACCTTCTCCAATCTTAGCATATATCTAATGTACCAAAACTTAGCATTTTTAGTATTTAGGGTTTTTCTAGCTCGGGGTCAAACTAGGGTTTGACTTTCCCGGAGTTTCACCCAACCAAAAATATTGATCCAGGTCTGTAAAATTCGATTTTGATGAGGAGAGAAATCTTATGCCAGGCTCACTCAAAAATTCCTCTTCAGCAAGAAGCCCTAATTTCTTCCGGGGAGAGAGGAAGAGTTATTTTGCCTTGTGAAAGTTGTCCTATTCAGGGTGGCTCTGATACCATGTTAATTTTTCATATGCTTATCTAATACATCAGTATTTCATTTCATTTTCATATCAAAAGCATATAAGTAGGATCACTGAAATAAACAGTATCACAAGAACAACATAGATTTATCTTCGGAAACCCTAAAGGGAAAAACCCAGCAAAAGCTTCCTCAATATAGATGCCCAAAAAGATAAAAGGTAAAACCAACAAGGAGATCAAATCCTGATCCTCCTCCTTCTCCAGTTGCTTCTCTCTCTCCACTAATGCACTACACAGGTGTGAGTGTGTGTCTCAAATGAGGAGCACTACACCTCTATTTATATTCATCCGTTCACTTAAGTTAACTCATTCAACATGTATGCTCGAGTTAAATCATGTAGGATCGAGTTACACATGTAGGCTCAAGTAACCACACTGGGGTGCTGATGACCCACCTTTACAATTAGAGGGGACTACCTCATGACTCTTATTATTTCTTCCTATTAGGAGCATCGGGGTACAATGTAATACAAGTGGTTCTCTCGGTAGGACCATCGGGGACCACAAAAAGATACATATAGAATATTCTTCGAAGTTACAATATTTCAACAGGCTAATCCTTGATTTATTCTATTTATGCTTGGATATAGAAGTAATCATATTCATCTCTTGGTATTCCTCCATCAACATAGAGGATTTCTTCTTCTTCATACTATTTTAAGTACTCTTCATAATGCTCATCATAGTCATCACTAGAATAGGACATGGCTGCAATTTTCTCAAAATTTAGAGATTAATTTCCATGGGAGTGGATGAAAGTGCTACGATACCATTGTAATGGACCTAAGGAATAATTCATGTCCACTAACTCTACGCAATAAATTTTTGAAACAAACTTTATGACACTAGCTGACAGGTGGGAAATTTAGTAAGCCAAGGAAGGATTAAATTGGGATTTGCAGGCGAAACCAAAAGAAAAGGGAGGATACTGAAAGTTCAGATTCCTAAGAACCTAGATGTTGGGCCCTTTTAGTTTTCAAACATCATCCAGGCTTAAGTCTACTACTAGGATTTTGGGAGTTCCAACTTGTGCCAACTAAAATATTTACAAGCAGCCTCCAAGTAACCAAAGGATAAGAGGAAATTAGGAGGGTTCTAGAACTATTTTTTGGATTTTAAAATAATCATTATAAGGTTAATAAAATATATTACCAATCAAAATGAATTATGAAAGTTGCATTAGAAAAACTAGTCATTAGGACTATGCAACAAACTAAACTTATGAGATTTCCAAACACAATTCAGGGGACTCTAATATTCAGTTTTAAGCATGGAATATGTCCATTTACATGTTATTGAATTCTCAAAATAGAAAGGAAATAAAATTAACATGTTTAGATTGATTATTTAACTCAAACTGGAAAGGAAATAGCTTTTTCATTGAAATCTAGGCAGGGTGTGAAAGATCTTTATGAAACTTAATCAAACAAGTTCATAATACTATAAAAATGTTAGAGACATTAATTAAAATAATAATAGATCAATGAAGGTCGAAATTCATCTCACTAGAATCTTAGAGATGACCTCTTATAGTAAACAACCCCATAGAATGGGTTTGGAGCTAGGAAACAAAGAAGAATCAAACCTTGAGCCTTCCAAATTCTATTAGTGGGATGAAAGTGATATGAAACTGATATTAAATGGAACATTTAATATCAATACATGAAATACATATGAGTGGGGTCTAAATTCCCATTATAGTGCTCCAAAATTGTCAGAATAACATAGAATGGAGAGGAGGAAGAGATAAGAGTGAATATCATTTAAAGGAGGTATGTAAACTCTACTGGATGATCTAGAAATTATATGAAGAATACATAAGGAGCTGCAATAAAACCTTCTCCATATCTTCACTAACATTAGAAACCAAAACATAAAATCCCCTTGCTAAAGGGCACACCACCCAAAGCTTCAGTTGAGTGACATCACTCAACTATTGAGAGAAAACTCTCAAAATCCAAAATTGCAATGACAAAATATTTAAACAAGGGTGCAATCTCCTTCCTATATAGAAAATTCAACTTCGTTCCCAAGCCACCTTGACCAATACACCCTCATGGATGAATAGAGAAACTTTCCCACTTACCTGCTTTTGTCCTCACATAGCTTCTCATTTTTTTTGAAATTGCACCTTGGTGCTTTTGTTCGAATTTCCTTTACTTATTTAGAACCCTCCTTCCATTCTAACTAACTTGCCTCTTTATCTTTTAGAAACTGCATCCTCCAAAAGTTTCCTACTTTTTATACTGACAACTTTTTCGTGGTTGCCTTCTTCATCCTAGTTTTTCTCTTCTGACTGATTTAGCAAGATTTTATCTTTTTGCTTGGTTTCTTTTTAGCATTTTCTTGATTTTCTCTTAGGTTTCTATTTCATATTTCCATATCATGGTCCACTTGGCCTCATGCACACTCCTTGTCACCTAGGGCATCACTTAACATAAAATTTATTAAAAATAATAATTATTAATTAAAATTAGAAATTGCAACTTAAAATAATTTTTTTGCTGCCTTGTGATCTCATGCACGTGGTTGCATGAGTTGAATGCCCCTACATGCCTTCTTTCACAGCAACCTTCTGCTACTCATGATCTTGGCACCATTGGACCAGAAGGGGGCCCAAATACTTCTTCCTCTCATCCTCCTAAACTGGCATATTCAAAAATATGTTAGCTATCTATGACAAGAGAAAAATGAATGAGTCTCAACACAAATTCGTTAAACAGTTGGATTGTATCCTTACCATTTCCCTCCTAGATGAAGAAAAGTGTAGATCGGCTCTGAATCTAGTAGATTTGGGTCTCATTGGCCAGTTCCCAAGTCGGTGTCCTTCTCCCAAGAGAGTCGACGCATGGGTGAAGAGGAATTGGAGACCCTTAGTAAAAGAAGGAAACAGAAGCTACTCTATGGGCAAGGGATTCTTCGTATTTGTGTTCAAAGAAGGAGAAGACAGAAGCCTTATATTCAAGAACGAACCTTACTTCATGGGTCCCCAGGTATTATATCTGAATAAATGGACTCTAGAATTTGATCCTATGTAATATGTGGCATCAACAGTCCCAGTGTAGGTGCGCCTTCCACACTTTCCCCTGCACCGGTGGAATCCGAAAAATCTAGAAACCATTGGAAACACTCTAGGGAAATACATAGATCATGTGGAGAGAAAGGATCATTACTCTTGATCAAGAATTTTTGTTGAGGTTGACCTACAAATAGGGCTTCCAGAACCAATCAATCTAATGGTTTTAGACTGGTCACATATCCAAGAGCTAGATTATGAACAACTTCCCTTAAAATGTAGGTATTGTCACACTCATGGTCACTTTTTGATATATTGTAAGAAAAAGGCCAAGGAAGAGGCTGAGAACCCCAAATATCAATGGACACAGGCATAGAAAATAGCCTCAGCAAAGGAAAATAGTAGGAAAAAAGGCAAAGAAACAACGACAGGATCCGATGGGTCAGAAGAAAGGTAGGAACAAGAAAATGGAAACAAAGAACTGCCAAGGGAAGAAGCGGAGGAAAATACTATAATATCCTTAGTTTTAACCCCAGTTGCATTAAAAGATACATGATGTATATGTTGTAATTAGTCATGGTGTGGAGCTAAAGGCAAAATCCCCAGCATCGATTTGGTTGTGTATGTTTCAGAAATAGGGATCGTTGCCGATGGTATATCATTCTATCCAGCACATTATAGTTTTGGGCATCATGTAAATATGCACATTAATTAAAATACAACTATAGCTAGCTACGACAGTGCAACGTTAAATGGAAAGGGCATGATTCCTAACACTAGTATAAAATGAGAAATTAATGACTAAAAAAATGACTAAAATCAAGCTATAAACAACTATTTTTGAATCAGTGACTAATAGTAGAAAATTTCCACTATCTTATAGCTAGTCGTATTTCACTAGTCATTAATAGCTTGACTTAGTAGTCATTGATTTAGTCATTTAAAGACAATGATTTAGTCATTGATTTAGTCATTGATAAACAATGATTTAGTCATTGATTTAGACACTGAGTTAGTCATTGATTTAGTTGTTGATTTAGTCACTGATTTAGTCACTGATTGCAACCATTAATGACCAAATATACGACTAAATAAACTACTAGATGTTAACATATTAATGACTAAGCTAAATACAACTAAGATACGGGAACTTAGATACTAATAGTCGTATATATGCGAATTTAGTCATTTTTGTAGTCACAAATTTATGACAGGGCATGGAGGAATCGAACCACCAACCTCCTGCCTATAATTAGGCAGGAGCTCTACCATTGAGCTAGCACCCTTTAAGAAGTTGTGGTTGCTTGACAATGATGATATTCAAACAAATTTATGATAGGTATCAATCTACAAACTACATAATTATTACTATTACAACTTACCAGTAACTAGTATTTATGATAAACTAATTCCTGAGAGCTATGTACAATTTTCCCTATAACTAAAGCTAATAAAAATACTACAAATACTCTTACCAAAGAGATTTAGTGATGAGTACCTCGTATTACAAAGAAGAGTCATTCCTGAAAGGATTTCGAAGCCCAGTGCCATCACTGCATCAAAAACAAAGAGTTAGAAACAAAACTTTCCCTCTTGTCTACTGCAATATTAAGAATCCATGAGCTTCAAGGCATTTCAGATGTTCCTCATCATGGGCTATCAAAATTAAAATCAAACATGTTGCTTTGATAATTAATAAACTTAAAATTATGCAAAGTATATTCACCTTTTCTTTGAGAAGGTTCCATAATAAACAGATCTATGGTTTTGATCAAATTGCAAAAGGTTTATTCTCTTATTGTGAAGCCTATTTTATTGTGAAGCCTATTTTAGCTTTAAATCAAGTGATAAACATTCTAAGAGCCAAGAAGATTCAGAAACTTATTGCTAATGGAGACTCGACGATTATAATTTGCAAAATTAGAGGCTTGACTCCCTATGCACCGTAATGTCTTGCAAAAATGATCTCTAGACCTAGAATTCAAAGAATTGCAAGTATTGCAAGTATTTTGACTTGGGGAATTGCAAGTATTGCAAGTATTTAGCATTGAATCATTTACTCTTTCAAAGGTACCATTTTGCATGGAGGAGTTATGCTTTTTGAATCATTATTCATTGGCTATAAGGGCACCTAATAGTGGATTCAATAATTAAAGAGCCATGTTGCAAATATAAAGAGAAATACCCTGCTCGTACAACATTGTGTAATTAGAGAAACCTTTAAAGGGTTGTACATTTGGCTTCTAGGTGATGATACCAGTTATTTGAAAGGCAGGAGCAATGGTTGAGCATGAATTAAACTTGAAAAACTTGCAAACTATTAGGTATAACAAAATATATATCAGCTCTGTGTTGAGATGTACATGATCTGAAACAACTTCCATGATGATTGGACAACAGTTGACAAAGAGAAATAACCTTTGATAAGAACTGAACTTTCCTTCAAATATATGGTCACCTAAAATAAGACTACACTAAAACTTAGATTCTAGTAAGCTTTTGAGATTGACTAAACCTATCAAAAAGGTTGGAGAGACTGGTAATCTACAGTGTTCTTCTAATGCACAGTTGCATAAAAGGAATATTCTTATCAAGATTTATGACTTTCAAAATGAAGGAATTTACTTGACCATGAAATGCACATTTATGATGAAGAAAAGGATAGAGAAAACCATGATGAGGTTCATATTCCCCATTTGAACTTCCTACAAGAAACTATTTCTTCGGAAGGTTAATAAAGCATGTCTCCATCTTGCTTGAGTGGAATGTGAAAGTGCCCTTCCTTGATTATCTAATTATGAATTAGTTTTAAGTTCCAATTCCCTTCAGGCCCTATGGCATGTTTACTCCTTCTAATCTGACTCCCCAGGTGGGATGCATTGCTTCTTCAATGGAATATAAGAGCCTCACTAAGACCTGGGTCTCGTATTTTGGTGTGGAGTTATAGTTACAACTACAAAGTTCAAGGTTCATGAAGAATTGTTCAAAACCTACCATTAGTATAGCATTATAACATAGGGTATGTTTCTGAGGAAGGATAGAGGCAGGGCAGAGCATATAATAAGAGTAAGAGAGGGTCTGACCTAGCTAATTTAAAGAAAAAAAATATAAACCTTAGCTGAGTTAGAGATTGAATAGTCTCTTAGTAAGGGGTAATGTGTTGGTGTGTGAGTGTAGCGCTAAGGCCTTATATTTCTTTTCTCTTAGGCATCGATTTTTGAAATTGATGCTAAGAAGTCCCCAATATGGCTAAGGGATATCTAACAATCCTACATGACATTGGTAATGTCCTGGTGCAACTTAGGGACATCCCCTGTCCAGTGTTAGATCTTAAAATATAGGCTCATATGAAAATGGTTATCTATTGTATTTAGATCCATAAAAATAAGTCTATATCCATAGATAACAAACTTGGAAAAATACAAAGGCTTAAAATGGTTGGATAAAAGGAAACAAAAGCTGTAAATGCTATATTAGCAAGAGGTAAAACACAATTATTTAAAAAAAAATACTAATATCCAACAACAAAAGAAGACAAAACTCACCCTTGGCCTCTAAAGGAACAAAAAATGTGCTTCCCTCTGAAGTACTCTGAAATCCTTGCACCTTTGGGCCAGAAGCATTATTAGATAGTTCATTAATATTCAATAGTTCATGTCCATTTGTGCTTTCCAAAACATCTTGTCCATTTGCCCACTCCCTATGCAATTGCCTAGATGATGCCAAATTGGGAGTGGAATAATGGCTTGATATTTCTCTAGAACCTTCTGACCTTGCAAATAAAAATCTTAACTGCTTGCTATTTTGAGACTTCCATGAACTTGATATTTACTTTGACAACCCATTGCATTTATCAATCTCAACAAGGAGCAATTTTGCTAAATTGTGAGGACTATTTAATACACTATCATCTGAATCAAAATTCAAAGACAATATGTTTGAAATTACATTGTTTTCTCCAACATCTGAGCCATTCATATAAACTTCTGGGCCAAAGATATTTTAATGATGTACATTGACTTATGATATTAAAACCCCTGATGGCTACAAACAAAGGAGGATGAAAAATATATGTAAGGCTATGATTCCACAAGTGAAGGAAGTTAAATTGGGATAAGGGGAGAGTACCTTAGTAAGTTGTTTAACTTAAGTCCTTAACCTTAATTTTAAACCTTAGTTAGTGAATTTATCTAAAATCCCTAAACCATGAGTATGGGAGTTGATTTATTTAATCATTGTTTATCAACCTAATCTTGGGGGATTAAAAGGGGGAAACATGGGATACTCATGAAGATAGCATGGAGGTTTCTCAACATGCAAATATAACGTTTGCAATTTGAGCTTAAGGGGGATTTTAGCCATCATTTCTTGTTGGTACCAAAATTGGTGAAAAAGGGGAAGTACAGTTACCTTATGAACTATATTTTCATGCATGTTGATGCAATTGCATAGGAAGCTGATACTAATGGTTGTTGGGTTTTTTAGAAGAGAAAAGTAAGCCTATAGCTGAGAATCCCTAAAGTCCCAATAGTGAGATTCCATGTCCGGCTAATGCTGAAGCACTGAAAGGAATTGGGATAACTTGAGGGACCTTCTTGCAGAGAAGTGGATCCCATTCACAGTGTTGTGCATAGTGAGGGGGCAGTGTGTTGCTTGATAGGGATAGTAATAGAGAGTGTTTTGGCACCAAAGAGTTTTCTGAGCTGTGGGTTGAGCAAAACACCCTAGGATCTTCGCCATTGTGGAATGATAGACTCAGCTTGAATGTGGCCTTTTCCATAAAAATATTTAAAAGTGTGATAGATTGCCCCAAGGTTAGAAGGACTGTCCTTCATTTGCAACCAGTTGCAGAAATATTTCCATAAAGATAAGTGTTTTGAATGTCTTGAAATGCCATGTTTTATAGTCTTGTTATGCATTGATTATTTTCAAAATTGTCACTTGTGTGTGTGTGAAATTAAATTATCATAATTATGGATGTATGCATGGTAGATCTTCATCCATGTTATAAGATTGAAAAATAAATAATTAAGGTTGTTGTAGTTTCCTTTTTCTATTAGTATCTACACTTAACTGTTAAAAATGATATTGGTATCAAATGAAAAATTCTACTATAGAATTAAGGTACAACATAGGCTTTACAATGGGCAGAGGTTATTGGGTACATGGCAAGAATAGTTTGTTTATGATCCTATTATTTATGAATCGCTCATATGTTCTCAATCATAATCTATCTACGTGAGAAACCTCTACAACAACTCTTTAAAATAGATAACCCAAACTTACTACCTGGTACCTAATACTATACAATGACTAACATAAGTCCAATACATCATTGGACTATGATGTATTACTCTAATCATATTTCCTACATCCCCCTTAGCACATACATAGTCCAAGATGTGGTAGAGAGAAGCTTTTTGCAATTGAAAATAGCGTCTATATCTGCGGTAGGTAGGCTGAAATTTTTAGCCAACATTGACTCTCATTCGGTTATAGAGTCAATGGTCAAACATGTTAACATATATGCCTTTTTTTGTTAGGTTATTTGAAATGGTTAACATAGAAAACATAAACATATGCTTGTTTTCAAGCAAACATGGTTGTGAGTCTTACTCTAAAACAGCAAGGGCTGCAAAATGCATTTTGTATTGAATTGGAGCCTTCAAGGAAAAAACTAATTTTGGTATATATCCGCATGAAAATCCTTTCTGGAAACATAGATATGCAGGAAATATATCTAACCAATGGCAAAGTCAGCATAAGACCCAGCTCATATATCGTATATGACGTTTGAGTCTAATCATTTTGCAATATGCATTTATTATAACATGTGTACATACCAAAAAGTCATGAGTTCTTTCTACATATTCAAGAAATTGCATGGGAAGGGAAGAAATTACCATTGGCATAATGATAAAAAACTCCAGAGATATTACAATGCACTGATGCACCTCCTAGATCCTCTACATATATTTCTTCTCCAGTTGCAGCCTACCACAAGTATTACTCTTTAGGATGAACATAATTTAAAACCCAATAGAAATGCCTCACATTACAAGACTTGATAAATTAGATAATTCTTGTATAACAGCAAACGTGAACGTTAGATGATATAGTGAATTTAGACAAACCTTGACAAGAGGAGGTCCAGCTAAAAAAATTGTGCCATTGCCTTTGACAAGAACACTTTCATCTTCCATTGCAGGAATATAAGCTCATCCAACAGTGTAAGAACCTAATACCAAAGCAATCTATGGAATTCCTGCAGCTGACATTAGTGACTGATTGTAAAATATTCTTCCAAAATTCTCTCTGTCGGGAAAGACTTATGCTTGTCTTGGAAGATTAGCACCACCACTGTCAACAAGATATATGCAAGGTAGATTGCACTATGCAGCAATTTCTTGTGCACGAAGATGCTTCTTAACAGTAATAGGATAATAATTCCCACCTTTAACAGTAGGGTCATTGGCTACAAACAAACACAACTGTCTATTAACTAGCCCTATTCCTGTCACAATTCCTCTAGAGGGTAAGGGCTCCTCATACAACTCATGTCCTACAAACTTTATAATGTGATTGTGTTAGAAATGTAACCTTTTCCTTCAAACCCAAGTGTCTTTGAACTGATTACAAAATTTTTGAAACAAAATGACAAATTTCCAACAAACCAATGAACCTAGCGTCAACTCTTCTTGACATGAAACTTCTTGAAAAGATTAATGTGTTTGTGCTCTATATCAAAATCCTTTAAAATTCCATAAAACAAAACTAGAGTCTAGAAGAGAAATTCCCGTACTCAATGATGGTTTCAATGTGAAAATTTGACTAACAGACAATGGCCTAGCAACAGAAGAAAGAAAGTCCAAAGGATTTCAAACATGCACTTTCCATTCAGGCGGTTGTATAGACAATTAAATCCAACAGTTGTGAAACTTATGAGGGCCAAGAACCAAGGGATTTCAACATTGGACTATGATGTATTACTCCATCATATTTCCTACATCCCCCTTAGTACAGACATGGTCCAAGATGTGGTAGAGAGAAGCTTTTTGCAGTTGAAAATAGCGTCTATATCTGCGGTAGGTAGGTCGTAATTTTTAGCCAACATTGACTCTCATTTGGTTGTAGAGTCAATGGTCAAACATGTTAACATATATGCCTTTTTTTTAGGTTATTTGAAATGGTTAACATAGAAAACATAAACATATGCTTGTTTTCAAGAAAACATGGTTGTGAGTCTCACTCTGAAATAACAAGGGCTGCAAAATGCATTTTGTATTGAATTGGAGCCTTCAAGGCAAAACACTAATTTTGGTATATATCTGCATGAAAATCCTTTCTAGAAACATAGATATGCAGGAAATATCTCTAACCAATGGCAAAGTCAGCATAAGACCCAGCTCATATATAGTATATGACGTTTGACTCCAATAATTTTGCAATATGCATTTATTATAACATGTGTACATACTGAAAAGTCATGAGTTCTTTCTACATATCCAAGAAATTGCATGGGAAGGGAAGAAATTACCATTGGCATAATGATCAGAAACTCCAGAGATCTTACAATGCACTGATGCACCTCCTAGATTCTCTGCAGATATTTCTTCTCCAGTTGCAACCTACCACAAGTATTACTCTTTAGGATGAACATAAGTTAAAACCCAATAGAAATGCCTCACATTACAAGACTTGATAAATCAGATAATTCTTGTATAACAGCAAACAAGAACATCAAATGATATAGTGAATTTAGACAAACCTTGACAAGAGGAGGTCAAATAAGGTTTGTATGAGTTCCTAGAGCACATGGTTCCTAATGAGAGTGAGTAGGTGGAGATACATAGACAGATCAGCTCTTTTAATCGAGCCACGGGCACCTTTGGAAAAACCCTAGCAAAGAAGGCAAGAGATGAGGACCAACCAGGTAAACAATTTCAAATTTCCAAGAATCAAAAGTTTGATTAAGTTCAAGTTCAATTGTTTTAGTTTAAGCTTTAATTTTAAATCTTTAAGTTCAATTGTTTAAGCTTTAGCCTTTAAGTTGTTTAAGTTCAATTTGCAATCTAATTTATTGAACTAACTTTGTCTCTGCAGCAAGCTGGTGGGAATCATTTGGTAGACAATGTGCTCAATTACAAAAGTTTGAAATCCGAATCCTTAGTCAACCTGGAAGTGCTTCTGGGTGTGAGCACAATTGGTCTATCTTTGAGCGGATTCACATGAAGAAGAGAAACTGTTTGGAACAAAAACGGTTAAATGATCTCATCTTTGTAAAGTGCAAACTTCGGCTAAGACGCAACCAGTTCTTAAGCAAAAGAACTGATACAGGTCCCCATTATGTTGGAGGATATTGATCCAAACTCAGAATGGGTAGTGGAGATTCAGTCGACAGAGTTTGAATCTGATTTTGACATTGAAGTTGAAGATGAGTTGAGGTGGGATGCTTTGGATGTAGATCCACTAGTACCAACTGCAAGGGATACATGTGTAGATCCAAACATTGTAGGAAGTGGTGGTACTAGTACTAGTAGCATTAGATGGTGTAGCCATGCAGCCTGTGCTTCTACTAGGGTCGTAGTTGTCCCTAAGGGGGAGTCCTCCAAGGAGTATGAGCTAGATGTTGATGTTGAGCATTATATTTCCAGCAATGGTGTTGAGTTTGATGATTGATTAGCCATGAGTCATGAGTCATGACTCATCATTGATCATTTTTTTTGGATTGTAGAGGCTATTTTGATGATAGAGCCTCATTGATATTGTATTTTCTTTCAGACTCTGAGATATGTGCTATGAGATTTTTCTATGTACTACGATACTATATTCTATGTAGTGCACTTGGTGCCATTTTGTGATCCATACATGGTTTATATACCATGTATACATGAGTAGACTTTGCATATTATGTCTTTAATCATCTAATGGCTTCAAATAATATTTTGGAATGTGTTAAATTTAATTTTTGTTATTCAAATTGCAATTTTTTTTGTATTATTTAATAGCCTGGTTTATTGAAATCAAACCGCTCCGGTTCATTACCGGTTCCAGTCCGAGATGACCCTTGACCAGTTCAACTCCCAGTTCCAAGTTTTAAAACTTTGATATATATATATATAAGTTATAATTCATAATAAACATTTGTAGTTTATTGTAAGAACAATATTCTATACTATACAGTATTATGCACATCCCCTACACTTGCTAGTTCCAAAAAAGCTCAGGCAAATAAGAAAAAAGTTGAGAGACCATCATTGGCACTCGAACATGAGCAAAATGCAGTTTAGCTTTAGAAACTTAAGTTTAACTATTTTCAATCTACATAACAACTCTAGAACAACTGTTCTTCCTTAGATTTCTTGTTTATGAGGATTGGGTTAAAAAGAATTGTCTTCTCAATAGGTTTTGCAAATTTTTACAGCTGTGTTGAAAACCACTACAAAACACTTTGGGATATACATGATTACATTCTGTAAAGAGATTAGATTCATATTTTAGATTAATAATGATATTGAATAGAAATTTATTCAAATGTTTAGTACCCAATCTAAGTCTTCACTATCCAATTGTTTACACAATACTTGATGTTGGGATGGGGTAAGAGTTGGACTTGATTAACTTCTGGACACCTATGTACAATATGTAAAAGCTAAGATAACCCTAAAAATGAGAAGAACAAGAGAAATACCTAGAAGGATCAAACCTTTGAGTTGTTGCAATTCTTAATTCGTTGACACAGAGGCTTTGTTGCTTGTAATGATGTCTAAAAAGACAATAGTTAAATTACCAGAAACACAAATCAAAATCCATCATACACCACCCATATTTTGAGTTGCAACTTGTATAGGTTCAGATTTAGATTCAAAATAATACGAAAAATATGGATGGGATAAATGATCATATTGTGGAATCATCAATGTCCATTGTCAAAATGAAGATGCATGCCCGAAACATCTCCAAAATCTGTCTCAGACATCTCTAAAATCGACTTGGAATGTCTCCAAACTCTGCGTGGAAGTCCCAAAATCTGTTGGGGACGTTTTGGATATGGCCAGCAAGTCCCCAAGTCCTCGATGAAATCCCCAGTAGACTAGGAACATTTCATAGGGGTCCCCAAGTCCCCAGGACTCAATGAAGGTACAGGGATTTTTTAGGGGTGTCAGGTCCCTGTGCAACATAGGAAATTGTTAAGGGACTTGACACTAATATTGAAGACATAGTACAAGCATCTCCTGCTGATTTGTTTGCTGTTGTATCTATTGTTTTGATGAGTTTTCAGATATGGTTTAGGCATAAGAAGTTTCGCTAGAGGGCTGAAAACTCATAGGATTGTTTAGTATCTTCCCCCCGTGAATTGCCAGGAAGTTAAGGTTGTTTTGAGGTGAAGTATCGTACTTCTGCTGTTGTTTGGTACTTTAATTTTAAAAAGTCCTAGGGCTAATATTTGGGAAACCTTCTAGGAAGAAGGTGGAATTTTTGTTTAGCATTGAAGTGCAAATTCCAAGAAATTTCCAACATTCACACCTATAATTTATCAGTAAAATCAATTTATTTACCTACTTTTCACACTAGATTTCCTAGGCAGAAGTAGTCTATCCTTGGGGTTAGGTCACCAATCTAAAAAAAAATGATCATTCTCAAAGTGATTTAGTTAAAAAGCATGAAGGGGACAGGTCATCTACCCACTAGAGAAATGGATCAAAATAAAGCAGAATAGAATTTCAAGGAGTTGAAATGAAAGAAGCACTTCAAACATAAAACCTGACCCCTGCAAAACCACAGAACTATTCCCTGAACTATGGCAAAAGGTTAACTTTGGGACCAAGTATATCTCGTCAAGCAATTCTTAAAAGTAGAACCAAAATCAGTGGCAATGCAAGACGTTAAATAGTGGATTGGTACACTTTGGACTAACCAAACAATTCTATCTTTAAAGTCCAATAATAATAACATCTATTTTATTGACAATGGTACCTCTTCACTGTAGCAATAGTCAATGTCCAAGCAAAACTAGAAAAATGAGGAAAGGAATGGAAATTATGATCAAATTAACAGCAGTCTCTACTTCTCTAGTGAAACCCTTGTTTTTCAAGTATCTGGACAGTAACTGAGTAATTCTATCTTTAAAATCCAATAAGACCATCTATTTTATGAACAACAGTACTTCTTTACTACAACAATATCTAATGCCTAAGGAAATCCTTTAAAATGAGGAAAGAAATGGAAATTGTGATCAAATTAACAGAAGCCTTTGTTTTTATAGTGAAAAACTCAACTTCATGTAAAGTTTCATTACATAAATCAAATTCATGCCATGGTGAGTCTTTACCTGTAGCATGAGATTCACAGGACCCTTGCTTGCATTGTATGGGAACTCTCCTGTACCACATTCAAAAATGGAAAGTCCTAGGCTCCAGATATCTGCTGGGAATGAATAATATTCATTTCCGATTCTCTCTGGTGACATGTATGTGACTGTACCAACAAATGTACCATACTGCATCCACCATGGTAAAATCAAGTCGCGGTTAACAGTAAACATTCTTCCCATTTGAAGTATTTGTAGTTAATCTGCTGCTGAAAAATGCATTCCGTTGATAGTTCATTGAATAAGACTTTCTATCAAACCAGTTAACTACCTTAGCTCAAAACTGAATTTCCCTCACAGATATCCACATTATATATTAAAATTTATGTTCTGTAATCATACTTGAATATTTTTTTGTGAAACATCAGCTTAAACATTGAAACAAACTAAATACCATTGCAACAGTGTTCTCCAAACCAACACTAATGCCAAAATCTGTAATTTTTGGCTCTCCATTCATATTTATAAGTAGATTAGCAGGCTTTATGTCTCTATGCACCAGATGCCTAATGCAATGTAAATAGTCCAATCCCTACAAATACAACAACAAATCATTCTCCATCAGTCATGGAAATAGATAAGCAAAGAAGCATCGCAAGGTTGGTTAAATAAAAAACAGAATTCCCTTGCCACAGAAGCCACAATCGAAATTATCTTACATGTAAAATTTTGTGTGTGATAACAGAAAGAATTAGCTCAGGAATGCGCTTCTTTGATTGAACAAGGTCTCTAAGAGAGCCTCCATCCACATATTCCAAAGCAATGCTAATTTGTCCAGATGCAGGAGTGTAAAAAGCCCCATGAAACTCCACTAAGCCATTCACATGTGGTGCCTCACATCATGTTCATATCTCATTTAATAGCTAGTGCCATTTTTCCTGCAAATTTATGAAAGTCGTTACTAAACCAATAAAAGTAGAAAAGCTATACTCTCAGTTTTAAACATTAACTTTCAACACTTAGAAATTAAATATATTAATTCTCTTGTGAAGTAATACACTTTATGTAGTTCAAACTCCAGTAAAATATAGTAATTCCTTTGTGAAGTAACAACTAATAGAACCATTATGAAATGCACTGAAAATGGGACTTATGCCGGAGGAGGATCGATCAAAACTCCTTGGACTTGTTTCAGGGACTTTTTTTCTAAAACAACAATTATGAAATGCACTGAAAATGGGACTTATGCCAGAGTAGGATCGATCAAAACTCCTTGGCCTTGTTTCAAGAACTTTTTTGTAATAGAAACATTATGAAATGCACTGAATATGGGAGTTATGACAGAGTAGGATCAATCAAAACTCCTTAGACTTTTTTCTAATAGAACCATTGTGAAATGCACTGAAAATGGGACTTATGCCGGAGTAGGATCAATCAAAACTCATTGGAATATTTTCAAGGACTTTTTCTTGTAGAACCATTATGAAATGCACTGAAAATGGGACTTTTTCTAATACAACCATGAAATGCACTGAAAATTGAACCCTGGGCTCAAAACTCCTCAAACGTGTTTCAAAGACTTTAAAAAAAAATCCATTAAAAAAATGCACTGATAATTGAACCTAGAATAGTTGTGATAAATGACCACCCAATTGCCCCTGTACCATTGCCAAGAGAAAAATACAATACTTATTTTATTTACCCAAAAGATCAAATAATAGCCTGAATGACCAGCACCAAAGCCAATCCAAGTCGGTCAGTAAATAAATGATGGGTCTGCTTGTATTCGATCCAACCAACAGGGAGGGCGTTCCCACGCACGATCCCGATGTGGAAGTCTTCTTGCTTTGCTAGGTCCTCAAGCAATTAGGCACTTGCATAGAGTATGGTTGTATAAATGTGTATACAAGCTTAATACATAAGAGTGAGTTAAACCATCCAATGAAAGTGAATTAGGTTAACTTGGCCCACGTGGAACAGATCAGAAATAGTGCCTTTATAAATTATCGAGAGCTAAAGGTGGTTTACATTGCGGTTAAGGATCCAACATGCTATTTTTTATGTTATGCCAACCCCAATTAAAATCAAATTGAAAATGCAGTAACCATCTCCCTTTAGTTTGTCTTAGTGCCTTTCAACGTTCTAATTAAGGTGTACAGGCAAAGAGAAAGAAGGTACATAAAATCTGTCAAATTCAACCCTCTTGGAAGTGTAGTGAAAGCAACACAGCATAGGTTCGAAACTCGTGGGAGCATAATTAGCTAAAGATGCCGATGGATTGTGACCCAGATGTTTAATCAGATTTTGATATATATATATATATGTGTGTGTGTGTGTGTGTGTGTGTGTGTGTGTGTGTGTGTGTGTGTGTGTGTGTGTGTGTGTTTCTAGCTGGGAACTATCGGTTCTCGCCGGAATATAGAGAGAGATGCCATGAAATGTCATATAAATTCCGCTGATAAAGATGAAATAGAAAGCATTGCACAGTGAGTATTTATAGACCTCTGAGTCAAGAGGCCATGACAGAGCTTCCTGCTGCAGGAGAAAGCGCCCTTATGAAGCCACGAATAAGTGTCTACAGCCACATTGTCTCCTGCCAACTCCTTCATGTGAATGGGGTTCATCACAGATTTCAGTGTCGGCAAAATCCCCTGAATCCCCATCTCCTGCAACCAATGCCCCCACGGTCAAATGAAAAGGATTTTGATCTAGACGTGAAAGCACCCCATCACAAAGAAACAGCAGCCATTGCATCTGGAGCTCTGAGGTCTTGACCTCGTCCTGGTCGGCTGTTCGATTCTCATTGAGAGCGTGCCAACAAAATTTATCAGTTCAATGGGGCCAATTATTTGAACGTTTGGCTTGTCTGTTGGGGTTAAACTTCACAGAATTAACAGGGTTTATGTTAGTTCAGGCCATTTGATTGTGTTTCAAATGTTGCAATTGCCAACACTTCTAGCGGACCTCCAATGTTAAGACTTTATTGTCTTGAATGTGTGTAGACTTCTAAATTGATAAGGCTAGTACATAGTTTGTGGTCGGATGGGGATAGGGAATGCATGGGACATGGTTAAGGTTAAGAGATAGTTATACAATGGAAGATAGGTTAGATTTTTCTTTAATTTCTTGTATTTTTTTAGTTATTTATGCTTAATTACATGTTATTTTTACAATTTTTACATCCATAGGCGTATATATGTTAGAATTTTGGGGTGAAATACCATTTATGCTTTTTCATCTATCGATGAGAATAAGACAAGTGTACTGTCCAGTTTGATTCTATTGTAGTCGTCCAAGATTAAATGAGAATGAGACAAGTGTACTATCCAGATTGATTATATGAGTGTCGTATAAAATTAATAATTAATAATTTCAAAAAAATAAAAAATAATTTAATTAACATGTGATAAGTAGAGTTAGTGATAGTTGTAAAAATTGAAATTAATCTTCAATTATTCGATTATTAGATACAACTACTAGCTTAACTCTATCGATTATTACATACAACTATTAGCTTAACACAAATGTGTCTAGAACTATTAGCTTAACTTCAACTCTGATCAAAGTTATATTGGATAACTATTACCTTAACTATTATGTTAACTCCAATGATTTTAAAACTATTAGCTTAACTAAAACTCTAATTACTTATGGCTTAGTCCAAGTGCATTTGACATCTAGGAGTCTAGCTAATGTGCAGTCATGTAAGAGTCGAACTCCAAATAAAATAGTTCAAATTATTAATAAATTCCTCTGAACTCGTGTGCTAACTGCACTTAGTGGCATGGTATTGTGCAACCCATGTGACACTCGAACTCCACCTACCAATTGGGATTCCACTTAATGTGCATAAGGCTTAGTCGAACTCCATTTGGAAGCTAGTGATTCATAGCTATTTTATTAACTACAATAGATTTATATTAGCTTAACTATTACATACAACTATTAGCTTAACCCCAATGATTCTATAACTATTAGCTTAACTTCAACTCTAATTACTTATGACTTAGTCCAACTACATTTGGCATATAGGAGTCTAGCTAATGTGCAGTCATGTAAGAGTCGAACTCCTAATAAAATAGTTTGAAATCCTAATAAATTCCTCTAAACTCATGTGATAACTACACTTAGTAGCATGGTATTGTGCAACTCATGTGACACGCGAACTACACCTACCAATTGCGAGTTTAGTTAATGTGCATAAGGCTTAGTCAAGATAACTCATAGCTCTTTTATTAACCACAATAGATTTATATTAACTTTTAAATTAACTATTAATTGTTTGAACACCTTATAAACAATTATAAAAAATTAAAAATAGGTCATGTGATAACTGAACTTAATGGCATGGTAATGTGTAGTCCATGTGACAGTTGAACTCCATCTAGGAGCTCGAAGTCGAGTTAATTAGTCAAACTGCATTTTACTGTTGGGAGTTGAAGTAAAGTGCAGTTCATGTGATAGTATAATTCCTAATAAAATCCTTTGAACTCCTAATAAATTCCTCTTAACTCATGTGATAACTGCACTTAGTGGCATGGTAATGTGCAACTGATGTGACACTCGAACTCCACCTACCAGTTGGGATTCCAGCTAATGTGCATAAGGGTTAGTCCAACTCCATTTGGAAGCTAGAAGTCACGATAACTCGAAGCTCTTTTATTAACTACAATAGATTTATATTAACTTTTAAATTAACTATTAAATACAACTATTAGCTTAACTCCAACATGATGATACAACTATGATCTTAACTTCAACTATGAGCTTAACAACCACAACTTAAGTGGTTTTTATGTTAGATTAAGTATTAGATACAAGTAATTGACACATTCTTTAAGAAAAAAAATTATAACTATTAGGTTAAGTCCAATGATGATACAACTTTCACTTAAATTCAACTCCAATCACAAATTTTAATTGAACTGCAATGGTTGATATATTGACTTTTAAATTAACTATTAGGTACAATTATTAGTTTAAATCCAATAATTCTACAACTATTAGCTTAACTTTAACTCTAATCACAATTATATTGGATAACTATTAGATTAACTATTAGGTTAACTCCAATCATGATTCGACTATTAAATTAACTTCACTAGGGATATATTCCTCTCGGCATATTCCAAACATATTAATCTTATTAATATGGTTGTTGCTAGTTTTATTATTCTTGTATGGCTAGAGGTATCAATAACTACCACTTATTTTTTATATTTTTTTTTATAATTGTTTATTTCGAATTTTGAACCACTGCCATAGAATCAATATCAATAGTACACTTGTCTCATCCTCATCCGTAGATGAAAAATCATAGGCCTTATTCTACCCCAACTCTCAAATAAAAAAGTTTTATAAAAAAATTTAATAATTCTTTTTAGGATTAATATAAAATTTAATTAATTTGTGTTTTATATAAATATAATAATTTGTGTTTTAAATAAATTTAAAATTTGTTTTATTATTATATAATATTTGTTTTAATGGTATTTTTTGTAATATTAGTATATATAATAAACTTGGATTGAGGTTGTTGGCCGAGAAGAGTTGTGCACATCATGAATCAGGTGGGTGGTGAAGTTAGATGCAAAATTTACCTCGTCGATAATGCATAAATGAGGTTTAACTTGATAGTGATAAGGAGGGGTCATCACTGCATGACACATATCATATTTTGCAAGGTCAAGGAATAAAAATATTTACCTAAAACTCTGAGATGCAGTCGGGTCTCTACCTTTAGTGCATATGGATATGAGACTAGTTTTGGGTCAACACCCTAGTTTAATTATAATTGAGTCTTTGATTGGTTGAAATATTGTTCTTGGTTTAAAATATTGTTATTGGATGAATTGTTACGATGTTTAAAGGAACTAATCTTGGTGAAGCTACGTCGACTGGTGCAGCTAGTTCGACGATCACAGATCATGATAGTTATAGTGATTTTAGAAAAGCACCTGAGTATGGGACTTGAGACTCTTACATTGAAGGATCAACAACTAGCTATGATGCTTCCAAGTATCGATATGGTATTGCTTCTAGCTATACCTAATTCGTAATTGAAGGAACCTAATTTTCCTTTGGCATGTGCTTAACGGTTTGTTTCAATGGTGTAGCAAGGATAAATATGGTCAAGAGCAAATTCACGCAATTGCTTTGTTGGATATTTGAAGATCGAGGTACATTGCACAAATATTACTAATAGAAGTTAAACAATTTACAAATTTTACACTTCACTGTCATAATTGAATTTTCCATGACACAATTACTAATGACTAACATAAATGACTAATTCATATTCTTCTAGCTAGTCATTTTTATGTCATGACTAAATTAGTCATTTATGTTAGTCATTTTTAACTCTATCACTTATTATCTAGTCATATTTGTTAACTGGTGACTAAATTAGTCGTTAATTTTAGTCGTTTATAGTTGGGTCAATCAAAATTGCTCATATTTAGTAGTAAATCACTTGAAAATCCTGTGGTGACTAGAATTTTTAGTCACGTAGTAGCTAATTCCTCATTTTATACTAGTGTAAGGTTAAGGGGGGGGTTGTCTAACCCATGGGGGTCATTGGGGGTTTTCCATGTGTCGTCCACCCATTGAGTTTCTACTATCTGGGAGAAGTTATTGCTGAGTAGTGGTGGGTATGGCAGGACTGTCAGTCCTTGCCCACATACCCACTCCACCAGCGAACTCTCCACTCTTCCACGATGGGACTTCTTCAGAGGTTTTGAGGTCTGTCTCACTCTCATGGAGGGGGTTGTTGGTTTTCCTCCCACCACGAGTTGTTCTAGTAATCCACACACAGAGAGAGGGAAATTTGGCTTTCTCATGCGTCGCTTGGGGGAATTTCCCCATTTTTTTCATTTAAGCCTCACGCACGGGCCGAAAATCAGATGGTTTTTACCTCACATAGGGGTTGGGGGATTGTGATCTCATGTGGAAAAATGGAAGAGCGACCTGAGGGGAATGACTCTGCTATGTGTATGCTTTCCTTGTTAATGCTAGGAATCCGTCTTCTTCCCCATCTGCATACTGTGTAAGGTTATTGTTATTTCATTATGGGATTGGGTTTTTGATCTTCCGTGGTCTTGGTTGTTGCGTGTGCATATATATTTTGGGTGTTGCTGAGTTGTTTTGGCCATGCTAGGGCCAAAGAACGACTCTGAGTGGTCTTGTTGACTTGAGCTGTCTTCACCTTTTTGCTTGGGGTTGTCACCCTGTTGTCTTCATCTTCTTCACAGAGTTGTGAACTGTTTGTTTTATTGTGGTATGCAATGTTTGGTCTTCGAACTGTTGAGAGTAGGATTAGAGGCTGGGTATGCTTGAGGAAACTGTTGTTTGGAGCCACTCAAATAGAGTTAGACTGCTAGATTTCTTCTCCACAGCCCTTGAAGAGTATTGGAAAGGGAAGTCAGGGCATGAGGGACTGTGAAGTAGAGAAAGGATTGATTCCTGTTGATGGGTGTGTGGATGTCTTAGAAGTCTAGTTAAATCTGGTGTAGGCATCCTTATCTCTCCATTGAGGCCACCATCTTATCATTTATCCTTTCCTAGCTCCTTGACAGCCTGATAAACCCTAATGTGTGGGCTTGGCTGATTTGTGTACCTTGGCTATGTGTAAGATTGCTTTTACCCTTATTCCTTGAGGAATCATGCCCATCTCGGGGGTGGTAGTGTTGCTGAGAGATTGATGAACACGCTGGCCTATGGTTGGGTCGAACGTTGCAGCGACGTAGCTGGTTGTGGCACAAATTCTTTTTAAGATGAGTATTCTTGACTATTATGTCTCTGCATTTATATTTACTGATTAATGAATATGATGAACATGTGTTATGATTGAATGACATATGTTTTCTTCCGCTATGTATATGAAGGATTATGCATATTAGTATATTTTATGTTTTAAGCTTTATATTTCAGCATTATATGCATGTTCATGTTCATGGGGATATTTTCCAGGAGGTTTTTGTTTGTTTGGTAGCGTCCTCTCACCAGTCAGAGGGTCAGGGATGTTACAAATACCTTCGAATCACTCCGGGTAGCAGAATAGGTCATAGAAACAGTCATTGAGGAGATCGAGCAACAGCCCCCTCCCCCAGTAGCTGAGAAGGAAATTCCAGAAGGAACTCACCCTCGATCTTTAGCAGATATCTTCTCCTCAGCCTCCTACATGGAGGTAGCTAGAAAGAAACCCCTAGAATCATCGGGGTCATTGGAAGACGATTCTTTTGAGAGGACTTCAAAAACATCTAGGAGGAAATCTTGAAGGCAAGCCTCTGAGGAAGAAGCAGAGAGACAAAAGATGCAGGGAATCAAATCTACAATTGAATTGACCATGGGGAGAAACATCAGAACAAGACCTCCCAAAGGAGGTTCATCGCACCCAAATCTCAGTAAGTAATGCAGCTAGTCTCTTGGAATTGGAGAGGATTGGGGAACACATTGAAAGCTGAAGCAGTAAAATACCTTCTGAAAATTGAAACCCCCAACATTCTCCTGATCCAAGAGACCAAGATTGAAGGGGAAACCTTCTTCAGATCAGCATCTCAAAGTGGAAGCAAAATACTAGAAAGGACGTAAGTTCCAAAGGAACCTCTGGGTTCCTAGAAACTCCGTAGTTAGATGAGGAGTTTTCTCTAGAAAGCTCTTTTGAAACCGAGCATTGGATCTACATAGAACTCCATCATATAAAAAGTAAGCTCACTCTTTCTCTCTTTAACCTGTACGTTTCATTTATTCATTTAGAAAATAAAGATTTTTGGCTAACTCTAGAAAAATTTATTGATATTTACACCCCCAGAATATAATAATAGTGGGAGATCTAAATCTCATCTTTGATGCAAAGGAAAAGAGGGGTGGCAACAATAGCAAGGATCAAATGTCGTCCCTGGTATACGACGTCATCCAACATTGGGATCTTCTAGACATAAAACAAAAAAGAGGCCCTTTCACCTGGACAAATAACAAAGTTGGGGTGGATCACATATCTTCCCATCTAGATCCCTTCCTGGTTCAGAGCTCTTTGCTGGAAAAGAGGGCAATCACCTCCAAAACTCTCCCAAAACTTACTCAAATAAAAAAACCATATCGCTTAAGTTGGAAGATGAAGAGAAATTGGGCCCCATCCCCTTTAGAGTTAGCCCTCTTAAGATCGAAAAGGAAGGGTTTAAGGAAAAGGTCACCTCATCTTGTTCTACACTTATGATTGGGTCCCCCTCCTTTGTGTGGGAACAAAAATTAAAAGCCATGAAGGAATATTTGAAGGAATGGGTAAGAAAACCCACCAATAATATAATTAGTCATAGAAATGAGACTTCCCAGACATTGGAAAATATTCAAATTGACCTTGAAAGAAAGGACATCACCATTGCAGATCTTGAAAGTGAGCAAATAGCCCAAGCCAAGGCCTTCCTCTCTTTCCGGCAAGAAGAAGAATTCCTGAGGCTGAAATCTCGTAGTTTGTGGCTAAAACCACGAGACCATAACTCTTCCTATTTTCATAAATAGTGCAGAGAAATATTATCTAGGAATCATATCTCTAAAATCACCTCTTCTGACAGGACTCCCACAAAGGCCAAGATTAAATTAAGATTGCAGTTGAAAATTATTTCCAAAATATTTTCAAAGACAATAGAGATGGAAGAGAGGATGCCACCACTGACTTTCTCTCTCACATCCCTCTATTGGTCAAGAGTGATGATAACTCAGCCCTCTCAAAGCCTTTTACTGAAGATGAAATATGTAGCATAGTATGGTCTATGGAACCAAACAAGGCCCCAGGGTTGGATGGATTGTCATTTCATTTCTACAGGCACTGTTGGGAAATCATTAAGACTGGCTTCATGAGAATGGTACAAGATATTCAGCAGAAATACAAGGTGGGTGGAAGCACAAAATTCATCTTTCTTGCTCTAATACCCAAGGAAGTGAATCCTAGTTCCTTTGATAGATTCCAACCAATCTCCCTATGTAACTCATCATATAAAATTTTGTCTAAACTATTAGCAAACAGAATTAAACCTCTACTTGGGAAACTCATCTATTTCAGTTAGGGAGGTTTCGTCAGAGGGAGACATATCGTTGATAACATGACTCAGGTTCAAGAATTCATCCACTCTAGCTATCAAAAGAAGGAGCAAGGAATGATATAAAGCTTGACATGGAAAATGCATTTGATCGGGTAATACACTCTTTCCTTGTAAAAGTTATTCTCTCCTTTGGATTTAGATCTAAATTTGTCAATCTGATCAAAGATTGCATAGAAAAACCGTGGATTTCCCCTCTTGTAAATGGCATACCAACCAACTCCTTCCTAGCCTCAAGGGGAATAAGGCAAGGCTTCCCTCTCTCTTTTTTTTTGTACATTCCGATGGCTGATTCATTGAGCAGAAAGATAGGTATAGAAAATAAGGTAGGGACAGTTCCAGCCATAAGAATAACTAATGGAATTGATCGTGTCAACCACGCTCTCTTCACTGATGATTGACTGCTGTTGGGGGGATCCTCCATCAAGATATCCAAGACATTCAATGGAATTCTACAAGATTTTTGTAGTAGCTCCAAATCTCTCATCAACAAAAGGATGAGCGTTATGTGTGGATGTAACATAGAGAAAAATGATATTCAGCGAATTGCAAACTACCTAGGATTTACTTGCTTTGAAAGCTGGGAGAAAATTAAATATCTCAGTCTTCCCTTAACCTTCGGACCAAATAGAGCAACGTTGTGGGATGAAGTTTTGACTAAACGGAAATAAAAAATCAGAGGTTGGGGTGGCCAATGGCTCACCAAGGCAGGAAAGCTCACATTGGTGAAAACTGTGCTCTCAGCGTTGACAATTTTCCAAGCATCCTTCCTTCTAGCTCCGAAAATGATAACTAATCAGATCACCAAGCTTATCTGGGAATTTTTATGGCAAGGAGGAAAAGGGAACCATAATAAATTTCACTTAGTTAAGTGGGACATTGTTAAATGTCTAATAATTGAAGGAGGCCTACAGATGCAGCATATGGGGCAGACGAATTTGGCTCTTGGAGGAAAAATCTTGTGGAATCTGTATTCAAACAATAAACACCCTATCAGTAGAATCCTGAAGCTGAAATATATGAAACGAGAACTTTTGCCTAACCTCCAAAAAATGAAATTGCTCAAAGGAACTGTCACGTGGAACCTTTGCAGAAGAGGGATCATTCATTAGAGGAAATTTGAGGTATGAAATGGGCCTTCTAAGGAAAATAATAAAATAATAGTTAAAATAATAAAATAATAGTTAAAATAATAAAATAATAGTTATTAATTTTGTAGGAAGAATAAAAAAACTACTTTTTTTGTTCATATTTTCAACATATCTCCCTGTGTTTTCACTCAAATTCCAAGCGAAAGAGTCATCCAATGAGCACCCACGCTTCATACTTTTGAAAGACCCCGCTACCCCAAAAACAATAAATACCTGAAAAAACATGATGTGACATCATCATCACATTTTTTCAGGTATTTGTTGTTTTTGGGGTAGTGGGGTCTGTCAAAAGTATGCAATGTCGATAGTCGTTGGATGCAGAATTAAATTCCGCATTTAACGAGCTCTCCCACTCAAAATTTTAGTGAAAACACAGGGAGATATGTCAATAATACGAACAAAAAAGTAGTTTTCTTTTATGACAAATATGTCAATTCAACCATTATGGTTGACTCATTTTATTGAAATTCTATTTGTTCTTGAATTACAACTCACAAAATTGATTGTTGGCGCGTTTTCTTATAAGGCCCATGTTAGACCCCAAATTTTCTCTAATGTTTTTTCAAAAGGAATTGTACGTGATACCTGGAAATGGGAAGGACACGCAGCTCTGGCAGGACAAGATCATGGGACAACCACCTACTGACAGCGTGGAGGGAATTAGAGGCATTCGTGACTGGCTCAAAATGAAGGGTTATTTAATGTTGGATGATATCATTACCTGGAAAGAATATGGTAAGTGGCATGACTGGGATATCCCACGGCTGCCACAACAATTCGAATTACAGAAATCGCAGCTCCTTTTGGATACAACGGACCTGGAACCAGTCCATTTGAAGGAGAGATATCGCTCGGATTGGGGGAAAAAAGGTGTTTACATAGCTATATAGGGGTTCACCTCATTGCAATCTGATTATGTGTTAGTCCTTCAAAATGAAGTTTGGAAGCAAGTTTGCGATTCAAGCAGTTTGCCAAAGTTTAAGTTCTTCTTTTGGGTTTTGATGCATAGAAAGATGTTAATCGAAGAAAAATTGGCTAAACAAGGTATAATTGGTCCTCATAGATGCAGAATGTGTTGCAAAGACTCAAAAACCAATGACCATCTATTTATGGATTATATTTTTTCCCGGGAGGTATGGTCTCTCACTCTTCAGGGCCTCAACATCCCAATCCCAGAGAAACTTTTCTTGGTTATGTTATTCTCCACATGGAATTCAAGATACCCCTATCCAATCAAAGGTAAGACAGCTTGGAGCAGAATCTGGGTATAAATCCCCAAATACGTATGCTAGAACATTTGGCTGGCTAGAAATGGAAAAATATTCAACAATAATCAACAAATATCGCTTAAGGTGGAAGCAAAAACCAAAACTTTCTTCATTGAAATGGTGGGTTCTCAATATTTTAAGAAGGGTAATATGTTACTTCCGGTGGAAAAGAAATGGTTGGGAACATATATTTTCAGATATAGGGAAAAGGACCTTGGAAAACTGAGGAAAAACCCATGTGGGCGGCTAAGGGACACAGATGCTGAGTCTCAGATTTGGTGGAAGGTTTAGGGGAAATCCTCGATCTTCTTTGAAGGTGCCTCCAAATTCAATCCAGGGAGGGCAAGAGTTGGAAAGATGATTTACTCCGTGGATGGAAAAAGAGTTGAAATTTTTAGCTTGGGACCTGGACACAAAATCAATAACCATGCAGAAATCCTTGGATTACTGAAACCCTGCCAGATTGCTTGCGAGAAAGGGATCAAATATGTTCAAATCTTCGGGGACTTGAAAATTCTTATAAAGACCCTAAATTTAGATGCTTTGTTCAACGATCCATTTCTTAGCAAAATCTTGCAAAGGTTTAGGTTAGTGTTGCATGATTTCTCATCATTTCTTTTGTTTCATATCTTGCAGGGTTCAAACAAGGAAGTTGATGGAAAGGAAGTTGACTTCATATCTTGTAGGGTTCAAGCAGGGAAGAAGCTCATTGGGAACCCATTCCGTAGATCGGAGGTCAATAGAAAGGGTTTTATAGTCTTCATTATGACAAATGATTCATTGTAATAATGGTTGCTCTGGCTAAGTCCCAACCTATATTCTTTTTATATATCCATAACCGTTTTAGTTTTTTAGAAAAATTAGAAATTGCATCCTAGTCTAGTATGCATAGTCATGATTATTTATCTACAAAATAACCCCTCATACTAGGCTATAAACACTATGTCTTAGAATGCATAACATCATGGTCACTTTGGAGGGACATTACAGTTAATAATTTTTGCAAAAAAAATATAGGAGGATGATCTACACAGAACATAGTAGATCCCACATTTTTTTAAATTCTATTTTTTATTTTTTTATTTTTTGACATGGACCCATTAAGGTTTGAATCACATTATATACACATTAGTATTCCCATCAATTTTTTCCCAACTATTTACATAAATTTAAAAACATAAAATGCCATTTTGAAGTGGAGAGATCCATAAAGAATCTAAATATTTTTTACAATTTTTTTGGTTGTGTAGTTTTAATGGTATTTATTTTTAATTATGAGACTTTGAAATGGCATGAATTATTTATTGTAATTTTAAAATAAATTAAATATAAAATATAAATTAAATTAAAATTGTTGAAAATGATATGTCATTTGAGAGATGATTCATCAAGGAATCCACTAGTCTTAACTTTGCCACCTAAGATAAAAATATGAATGGGTTTCACCTTGTACAAGTTGTAGCCACATAACTGTGGGATGGGATTGTGTAAATTAAGTGTTTGATCTAGCTAGCTAGTTCAACCAAACCCTTAAAAAATATTGATCAAGCAATTTGTGTCAATTATAAATTAACTCAATCAAGCATTAGTGTATCTCTCAATTGAGGGTTGACATCTAGCTAGATATAGCTATCAAGCATGAATGAGAACTTTTCCTAATTGAACTCGTGAGATATATTGAGTCCTTAGAAAACAATCAGGCTCTATCAAGCACTTTGCTTGACTAATATTCTGAGCTTAATTGAGTTCCTACATAAAAAATATTTTAGGGGAGGCAATTTGTATAGGCTGCTAAGAACTAGTTTGTAAAATATAGAGATTGGGAAAAAATATTTCGAGTTAAGTAATATGTCCTTCCAATGTGAAGGAAGAACAATTTCAAAATCAAGCCTTTATAGAGATTCTTTCTAAACCACTTTTGCATAATCACATTACAACAATAAGTATTTGGTTGTTTCTTCTTATCTTTTATAGAGAATAAATGTTAATGGTCCAACAATTTGTATTTTTCTTTAAGTTGTTAGCAATAATGGTTTTCTCATGAGTGAGAACACAACAAAAAAATTAGTTTTAGGAACTCCATCAGAGAACTAGAGATTATGCCACATTATTGAAGATGGAGAAAGAGGTAAGGAATGCATGAACCTTTCATAACCTTCCTTAACTATATAGCTTTCATTGATTCCCAACCCTCTAGTATATATAGTTGAGTTACTAATAGGAGAAGCACTTTGAAGGAAAGAAAGAAGGTCCTTGAAGAGGTATTGTAGGTCACTTGAGATACTAAGCTACTTCTAGTTGCACCCTCTACCATATTGGTCCCAATCTAAGATATCATACAGAGTCATGATACCTTTGTTAAGCATCCAATCCTTAATATCCCTCAACATTCTATGTAAGCAAGTGGAGGTCCCTAAGATTTTATCATCTCAAACATATGACGTTTTTTCCCATTTTGATGGATCAAACATGCCCCATCTTGAATCGAATTTCCCACCACCCTAGATAGGATCCAAATGCCAAATCCATTCCTTTCCCAATTGAATTGATCAAAGTATTGTGTTCTTGGGCCTCTTATGTATTTCATCCTCATAATTTATTAGCACTATGTTGATTCTCCTATAATCACTCTCCACAACAATTTCTATCCTTGGGAGACATTTATTGGCTACATATCTCTTATTCCAATGCCCCATGAGAGATAGGATCTCTTACTATCTCTTAATTAATAATGTTAAAAAATTATTTTTATTTGATTTCCCACCCTAGAAAATAAATCTTTGAATATCCTTACTACTAATAATCATAACACTAACTAGAGCAAGGAAGGAAGTGCATTTAAAAATAGGTATAGAGGATAGGACATAATTAATAAAAATAAATTTACTTGTTGGATTTGATCATCGAGATCCTCATGAGCAAATTTTGGATTTGATTTTTTGAATAACATGCACCCAATCTATTGCTTTTAAATTTGTTAAGGATACATGCATGCCCATGTATTTGGAACAAGACCATTTATATTGTCTTGGAAATATAAATATGAGAAACAATTCTTGTTGAAGTCTAGGAGATATATTCCAAATATATACCTTTATTTTTCTACACCATTCCTCCTGAAGCCTTAATGAACATGTCCAGTGTGAGTTTAAATATATGAGAATTAATAGAAGAAAATCCTTCAATAAAAATGGTGTCATCCACAAACTAAATGTGGTTGATAGTTTTTGCTCGTGTAATAAGGATACCAGATAGATTTTTTTTCCTCGTTACTTTTCCAATTTGATGCTGATAGATTCTTCAATAATGATATACTAAAAGGGAGAAAAGGGGAAACCTTGATTAATCCCATGAGAATATTTAAAGAAAGGTGATTACCTCCCATTGACCAAGCGCTTTGTCCATGGTCGACCAATGCATACCTTAAACCATTTTATAAACATGGGCGAGAATCCAAAATTTTTCTAGTATTGCATAAATTAAAGTGTTTTAAACCCTATAAAAGTCATTGGATAAATAAATATTTATCACCATACCTTGGTGTCCCCTCCTAAAAGTAGAATGGGTGGATTCTTGGTTCAGAATGATGATGTTTGGGATCTTCTTCTTATCTTGAAATGCCCCCTTTATTTTCAAAGACTATATTAGGGACAACTCTCTTGACTCAATGACTTTATAATTTTGGTTAATATCTTATATACCACATTACATAATGAGATTAATGAAGTGTGTAAGACAAGGGATTAAATTACTCCAGGCCGTAAAAACATGAAAGAAAGAACTGAAAACGTGAAAATGGTCCTACCATGCTTTCTATTTCTACATACATATCTCGAGTTTGTTCTTCCTCCCTTATACTTTAATCTATTTCTATCTTTTTTTTCTACATTCGACAATGAATCCTTTATTGTGACACCTCTCCTTAACCTCATTCTTTTTAAACTCCTTATAAATATTGAACATGTCCACTACTTAGAGTATGAATTCTTGGGATCCACTTTGGGGGTAGCTACTGAAGAAGAGGCCATCCTTAGGGCCTAGCAAATGGACTTGATTTATTCCCAGTCTCGGATACTATACGAAATTATACCTGAGGCACCGCGACATTCCCATAGTATTGACAAACCCAAGCCTGGACCACATGCTGATGGTTTGGTTGGTTCAATGAAATCTCCCATAGTAGAGTCTTTGGCTAAACAACTCCATGAGTTGTCTGTCAAGAAGTCTTCAGTGGAGGCATCAAAGGCTGCCCCCTCACCCTAGAATGAAAATGCATTTGCTCAATTCTCCCAAAAGGGAAATTAACAGCCCGGTGGGAAAAAGAAAAAGAAAAAGAAAGGTGAGGGAAACCAAAACAAGCCAAAACCCATAAATAATGCTTATGGGGGAAAGAAAGAGAAGAAGAAGGTGAAATTATCTTGTAAGTTACGCTAGGAAGATCACCTAACCCATCAATTTCCCCTTATATATCAAGCTCAAAAGATGCTCAAAAATCAACAACCGTCTGTCATAAAGGATCCTTTTCCCCAAGGATAGAATAAAACTTCGGTTTCTAATGTAGCTATGGGCACTGCTAATGCCCCTGACCAAAATTATATCAACATGGTTTGATCCTAGACCTTGTTCTAGAATAGAAACAAGAACTATGAGATGGATGCTCCTGAGAAGGGTAAGTCTATAGGTAAAACTTCTAACCCTCTCACAATTGAGAAACCTATCGAAACTATGCCTAAGATACCAAAAGGTGTCTTCAAGAAAGCATTGCACAATCCTAATGCTAGGGTTGCAGGAAACTACTCCATAGTTGAAGATTTAGACCAAACCCCTTGTGCGATGTCAATTTTGGAGGTGTTATAGATTTTTCCCGCCCAGCGAGATGCACTCTTAGAAGCCTTAGGTAGTATGGATTCATCGAGCCTTATGGCGAATTTTAATTTGTCTGATGTCAAAATTCACCTGCCGTATCATGTGGCTTTGTCAATAGATGTCATCCATGGTGGAAAAAACATTAGAAGGTCAGTTGTTGACGAAGGTGATTACACGTGTGTCATGTCTCTATCTTGATGGAAGGATCTTGGATCTCTAGAGCTAGTTCCATCAAACACCCTACTTACTACTTTCAACAGAAGGTCATCTCGTCCACATGGTATCCTATCAGCTTTCGAGATTAAGTTGGAAGGGAAGGAAATGTTTGTTTAAATAGAGGTAATTGATGCCCCATTGGATTATAACGTGTTTATGGGGAGAAGTTGGACTTATGTTATGTGTGCAATTTCCTCAATCGTTCTTCGAGTGGTAATGTTTCCACATGAAAGAAAGTTGGTTACTGTTGACCAACACAGTTTCACTCGGAAGGGATGTATGGAAACTAATGAGTCCACTGTACCATTGGTTGATCAGGTAAAGCCTGCTTCAAATATTTTATGGGCTGGAATGTATTCATTGTTAATGGGCACATTTGATATCCCAGCCCCGATAAATTACCTAGGTTCTACTAGTGTAGGGAAGTCTATTGCAATGGTTGTCCATAGAATGGATCCTTGGGTCCTTCCTTCCCGTTAAGAACCTGAAGCACTGTTATTGGTAGTGGATGTAGCTTATCAGGCTAACGTTAACACCATTATTGATCCTGTTACAGTTCCTCCTACAATCTTAGAGGAGCCAGAAGAAGCCTATATGTTTGCTTGGGCATAAACCTCTTTGTATACTAACGATTGCTTAGACATGGTTTTCCCTTCAGAAAAATCCATGTTGGAAGCTATGAACGGGAAAGATAAGATCTGCAAAGATCTTCATCATCGATCCTACTTTCTTCCAGAGTTAAGCAGGATTGAAAATCAAGAGTTCCATGTGATACTGGCAGATGATGCTAATATACCAATCAATCCCTTACCAAGGGAGGAATTTTTTTCTGAGGGGAATATGCAAACATTTCCGTTACTATCCCTATCAACATCTCTGCAAACCCCAACGTTGTGGAAAATGTATATATTGGTGCAAACTGCTTACTGGAGGAGATTCCTATCTATACGACCTTGTTTAAGGAGTTCTACAACGTGTTTGCTTAGTCATATGAGGATATTCTAGAAATAGATCCATCTATAGTCGAACATGAAATCTGAACCTATCATGATCCCAAACTAGTTCGACAAAAACCGAGACCTGTAAATCCGCGTAAAGCGACAGCCGTTAAAGCTGAAGTGGAAAAGGTGCTGAAAGCTAGTTTTATTTACTCGATCGCTTTGACAGAGTGGGTATCCAATCCTATTCCTATTGATAAAAAGCAAGGGACGATACATGTATGTACTGACTTTCACAATTTAAACAAATCTTTTCCTAAGGATAACTACCCCACACCATTCATAGATCAAATCATTGATGCTTGTGCATGGAGTGAGGATTTTTAGTTTATGGATGGTTTTTTCGGGTATAATCAAATTCAAATCAAGCTGGAAGGCCAACACAAAATGGATTTCATTTGTCCTTGGGGTACATTTGCGTATAATAAAATTCCTTTTGGATTGAAAAATGCAGGGGCTACCTTTCAGCGAGCAATGAATTTTTCCTTCCATGCCATCAAAACCATTGTCGAACCCTACCTAGATGAGCTTCCCACACATTCTCATCGATTATCTAGATCACTTGTGTTTAATTTTTGAATGATGCAGGCATTACAAAATACACTTGAATCCCCACAAGTGTTTTTTCTATGTCGAATCAGGTAGGTTGCTCGGGTTCATAGTTTCCAACAAAGGTATTTAGGTGGATCCTTTAAAAGTTGAGTCCATTGTAAATCTGCCTCCTCCTCGTTCTATCAGGAAACTTTAGAGCCTGCAGGGAAAGTATAACTTTCATTGACATTTTATCATGAATTATTCCAATATCACCAAAGCTTCCATGCTCCAATTAAAGAAGGACACCCCATTTGTATGGGATGAAAACGAACAACTTGCATTCGAGGCATTAAAGAGATCTTTGTTGTCATCTCCTTTATTAGGTCCACCAGATTACTCTTGTGATTTTATATTGTATCTAGCCGCATCCGAGTCAACCATTGTGGTAGTGCTAGTCCAGGAATATGATAAGCTTGAAGAGCATGTTGTCTATTACCTTAGCTGTGCTTTAGCTGGCCCTGAACTCCGGTACTCCCATGTTGAAAAGTTGGCTTTAGAAGTTGCGTATGTTGTTCAAAGGTTACGTCACTATATCTTACTGAGGACTACAGTAGTAGTGGAGGATGTCAATCCTTTCCAATATGTCTTGTCCCAATGTATAGCTGGAGGAAAATTCAAAATGGATAGTCATTCTTCAAGAGTTTGAGTTGGATTTTCAATCCAAAAAATCCTTAGTTTTTGCAAAGCTTATTGCAGAATTTTCGGTAGAAGAATATGTAGAGATTGAAGAAGAATCATTCCCAGATGAGCACATTTTTCTGATTTCCACCTCTGACCCTTGGTATGAAGATATACTTATTATCTCCAGACTATGAAGTGTCTTGCAACCTTTTTGTAGGAAGAATGATGCAAACTACGCACACATGCAAAAAACTACCTCATCGTCGGGGATACTTTATACCATAGAGGCGTAGACTCTATTTTGCATCCATACCTCACCCACGAAGAAGCTGAGATTGTCCTAAATGATGCTCATAGTGGAGCATGTGGGGGTCGTTTATCTAGGTTAGCAATGGCCCAGAAGTTTTTGTGTGCCGGTTATTTCTAGCCTACAGTCTTTAAGGATTGTGTGGAAGTCGTGAAGTGTTGTCATCCTTGTCAGATTTACACCAGAAAGATGTGGTTGCATCCTACTCCACTATTTCCCTTCATCAATGTGGGCCCCTTCACCAAGTGGGGGATAGATTACGTGACGTACAACCCAGTCTCGGCTCGGGGGAAAAAATACATCATTGTCGCTTGTTGATCCTACATTTGTTATCATTTTTGACAATTAAATTACTCATTTAAACATATGTTTTATTATCTTTTTGTAAATGTTATGTCATGCAGATCATCATTTAGCCCAAGGTATGTATGAATTTAAGGTTTATATGATAAAATCCATTTATTATTATTATTTTATGGTTTTATTAATTAAAATTGACATTATTAAAGAACATTTGATATATTAATTGATTTGTATATTTTTTTGCAGGTTTTATAATCTTTTTGGATAGATTAACAACAAGTACGCATTCATCTTTCCATGCGCACAGCATATTCAACTTGTCATCTAGCTCACTGCGCGAAACTCGTGGATAGTTTTCCAGATGTTAAAATGTGTTACTATAGACTTTAGTCTTGAAGCACACCAGCAAATAGACATTTCATTTGTCTTAGATCTGCACCAACCATATCCAGCTCATGGTCCAGCTCGTTGTTCATCTTTCCGTCCCAATTGCTAACCAGACTGTGCGCTGTTGAGAATTGATTTCAAGCATTAAAACATGAACCAGTTCTAGAAACGACTTGCTGTCCATGCATTTGGGTAATGAAGCTCGCGTTCTAGATAATCCACCAGCTTGTAGCCTCGTTTGTTGACACCTCACAACCATACCACGCATTGGGTTGATGTATTAGCTCACGTTCTAGAAAACTCACCCATGCGCTCTCCTTTGCTCGCCAACCTATCCACCTGCTGCACCAAGGAAAGAGTCGTGTGCCACATCTAAGAACCATTTTCAATGGAGAAGGATCCTGTGCGTACACTGTCCAATGAAAAGAACCGAACTCATGCTGATGAAGGGGAGATCCTATGCATTGGCCTGCAATCAGTTAAACGACTTAATAGTCGACTAAATGTAGAGAGTAGTCAAGCAATAAAGGGTTGACTTGTTCATCCCTGTAAACACTGTATATAAACACCTTCTTGTGTAGAGTTAGGAGTTTATCACTTTTACTTGTTAGATAGTCATTTTTGGAGAAGAACATTGTAACTCTATTCCATCGTTTGAATAAATAGCTGTATGCTTTGTTGTTGACAATTGCATTTGAGGAAAAGTTAGCCAGGCACCACCCCTAACTGCTTAGAGGGCCCCTCATCAACTAGAGGTTTCTTCATTTTTCTTGTTTATTTCTTTTATCTTTTCTTGTTGTAGTTGGTTTTCTTTCCAACTAGTTTTATTATTTCATTTGCTTTCTGTAATGCATTTTATTTCCAGAATTAAATAACTAGATTGCGTGCATAGTTTTCTTTCAAATTTACTTTTATCCTTTTCATTTCCAGTTTATTGTTCATTTTAATTACAAGCAGATAGAATAGATTTCTTTTAAAATTCAGTTCTATTTATTTCCTTTTTGTTATAACTTATACGTTTATGCAATTTAAATTTCATCTTGTTTATTAACATGCAATGATTTCCTTATGTCCATGAATTTGTTTAAGTTTATTTCATTGTTAAATTTACTTAATAAGTAGGTTTATTTATTACCTTTATGCATTAGATTTACATCTGCACGAATTCAGCTAAAGATTAGCTCATTTAGGTTATTTTTTGTCATTTTAACTGTGCAAACTATCATTCAGACAACCTGTTTAAACTATCATTCAGCCACCCCTTTCAGACCTATAGTTCAGTCTGTCATTCAGTCCATAGTTTTGTTTTTAGTGTTTTTAATGTGTTTTGATATTGCTTTCAGTTCTGTTTCTTTAATGTTTGAAGTATGCTTTGGATGAGATAGTTAGATGATAGTTTTATTTAACATTGAACTTAAAGTTAGAGTGTTTTAGGTTATTTATTTAAAGTTATCTTATTTCTTTTTCACCTTGAATATGTGTTAAGCTATCGTATGTTTTGTGTCTTGAATTTGTTTCTGATTTCTTTACTGATGTATTATTTTGTGTTTATTCTTTTGTATTAATTTATCCATTTGCATGTAAAATTTAGTATTGTGTGTGTTATCTTTAGCATGTTTTTAGGTTATTCCTTTTTCATTGTGTGATTACTAAAAGAGACTTGTAGGATAAAATTCAAAGATATTTTTATTAAGTTTTCTACTTGTAGAAATAATAGATCAATGCTATGTGAAATGATTCTAAGAAGAAGCACAGGAAATAGATCTTGCTACTAAGAATTCTCACAAGCATACACGGGAAAAATAGAGAGAAGAAAAGAGACTGAATCACATGAATGAAGAGATGAATATTGGTGTGTATCCTTCCATTGAATAATTATGAATAATAGAGTACATAAATAGTACATCCCTCATGGGGAATTTTAATTGTATGGAAACAACTCATAAAGCTCAAAAAGGCTGACTTACCAAAATATAGCAAACCCCCATAGGTGGATAAAGCACTTGCTAAATCTATCAAGGACCTCACGAGTTGGCAAAAGCATGAGTGATTTTTCAAGGAGATGGAAATAACATGCTAATCCTAGAAAATGGAGAAAAAATAATGGAGGATGGGTTGGAAACAAAAGCTCCCAGTTTCCTAGTTGACTAGCTTTTATCTTATCCATAGAAAAGCAGGAAAAAGCAGAAAAAAGCAGAATCTGCTATAAGGTCCTATATACTAATTCTATATGAACCCAGAATCAGAAATAAATCATTCGTAGGGTATGGATGGCATGCATTGACTTTAAGGTGCAAGTGGATGCCAACTAATTAAGCTAGTGTGTGAATAATTAATCAAATAATGATTAATTATTTTATCCTAAGTTGTGAGTGGGTTTAATATATTCCAAAACCCCCCTATAATTCTGACTTTATGATGGTATGACAAAAAATATGGATGCATATGGATGCATATAGGGCCCAGCGACAAGGCTATGGTCACCCTTTTATAATTATTATGTCCAGAAAAGTTAGGAAAGAGGAAAAACCACATGGGGAAAATCCTCCCTCAAGATAGGACAAGGCACCAAATTTGAAATATGTATGTCTTCAACATATCCTTATCTTCACTTGAATCAGCTGAGTGAACTGCTTCTAGATGGAAGACTTGTTGAAGAAATCATGAACTCCATGATCATGTTCTGGAGTGAAGAACCTGCAAGAAGGAAGAGGAGAGACTCCTTGTATCTCATCATCTGATGAAGTAGGAGCATTATCTGAATGCTTATTGCTGCTGTCAAACTTTGATCTGCAAACATAATCTGAAATATAAAAGAGATCTGTGCATTCTCCTTCCCAAAGAGTACAAAAAATAAGGCAATTTATTTCACACCCAATTCCCTGAATAGCTGCAAAATTGTGATGTGAATCACATGTCAATATTCCAATCTGATGTAGCACCTGTATAGATCTGATATGAGGCTGCTAAAACACTGATATATCAGAAACATTAGCATATGGAACAGAAAATACAAAGGCTTCAGTGGCTCCATGAGGATATAGGGCTAGACTAGGAAAATTATGAACAACTGGGGAAAACTGATAGGTGTAAAAAACTGAATGATGGATGGGAATAATATCTGAACCATAAGTGTTTAGAACAGATCCAAACATGTTTAATATCATTCCATATATGACCAAGTACATGGATAACCAGCCAATTAAAGATAGGAAAGACTTCAAACCATGCAAGATAAATATCACTGCATAAGAGACCAATGAGGAATCAACATGTGATCTTGGGATTTGTATAGTCTTTGGATTATTCAGAGGTATGGTAGATGGTATGGATGGTGGTATTATATGTGTCATGACATGCATATTATCCTGCAAACAATCTTCTAAATCAGATATACAAGCTTGTGAGGAAGAGCTGCTCAAAGGTAAGTCAATATCTAGTGAAAAATCACAATTTTGGGGAGATGAATCTAGTAGACTAAGAGGAGGATCATCAAGGAAAGGTTCTGATATTTATGATTTTGATATATCAGAGGTTAAATCTATATCAGAGACATGATAAAAGGAGAGAACTCTGGCACTCAAATCATAAGTTATATCACCCTGGAACTGCGCAGTATGTCATTGTTCTGAGGAATCAACAAGCTTCTCTAGTTCATCTGGAACTTCAATCTTGTGCTTCTCAAGAAGCTAAGACATGATGTCCATATTATTCTTGAAACACTTCTTCTCTGAATGAAAACCATTTCTGCAATAAGAACACTTGGATGTGCTCCCTTTCTTCTTAACTTTCTTCATTAAATCTTCATATGAATCTTCATCTTCACTTTCTGACTTTGGCTTCTTCACAATTTGCTTCTCTTTTGATTTGAATTTCTTTCTTCCTTGAAACAAGAGAGCATGATCCTTTCCCTTTGGAGAATTAAGGACACCCATATGGATCAATTTATCTTGCTCCTTTTTCAGTGAATCAAGAAAAGAATTTAAAGAAGGCATTTTCCACTTAGGAACAACAAACCTAGTAGCATGAAAAGTAGACACAAAAACTGAGTAGTCAGGACCCAATTTTGAAAGAATGGAAAAGATTAATTGATCATTTTCTTTCTCAATCCCACATTTCTTGAGCATTAGAACAAGTGACTTGAACTTGGTGAAGAAACCCTCAAGAGATTCAAAATTTCTTGGACTCAATGAGAATAACTCAATCTCCAATTGATGCGCTCTTAGCTCATCTTGAACTCCAAAGAGAGATTCCAATTGAGTCCATACTTGGTTTGGAGTGGTCAAACAATCTATATGAAAGAGTAGATCAGGAGAAATAGAGAGGTAAAGAAATCCATAGGCTTCATCCAACCTATTATGCCACTTAGCTTTCTCAATCACAGCATTGGGCTCACTCTCCAAAGCTAGTGTAACTCTATATAATCCTCTACTGTGCAATAGAATGGATATTTTTGCTTTCCATTCATGGTAGTTGAAGGAAGTAAGAATTATAGCTGATGAAGAATCCATATTTCTGAATTGATGTGCTCAAGAATAAAATCTCTGCAACCTGCAAAACAAACTAGGAGAAAATCTTGAAGCTCTTCTTCAGAGAGGGATAGGATACTAGAAGCACTCCTCAACTCTGTAGAAATAATAGATCAACCTTGTAGCTCTGATACCATGTATAAATAATATATCAATGCTATGTGCAATGATTCTAAGAAGAAGCATAGGAAATAGATCTTGCTACTAAGAATTCTCACAAGCATACACAGGAAAAATAGAGAGAAGAAAAGAGACTGAATCACATGAATGAATAGATGAATATTGGTGTGTATCCTTCAATTCAATAATTATTAATAATAGAGTATATAAATAGTACATCCCTCATGGGGAAGTCTAATTGTATGGAAACAACTCATAAAGCTCAAAAAGGCTGACTTACCAAAATATAGCAAACCCCCATAGGTGGATAAAGCACTTGTTAAATCTATCAAGGACCTCACGAGTTGGAAAAAGCATGAGTGAGTTGTCAAGGAGATGGAAATAACATGCTAATCCTAGAAAATGGAGAAAAACTAATGGATGATGGGTTGGAAACAAAAGCTCCCAGTTTCCTAGTTGACTAGCTTTTATCTTATCCATAGAAAAGCAGGAAAAAGCAGAAAAAAGCAGAATCTGCTATAAGGTCCTGTATACTAATTCTAGATGAACCCAGAATCAGAAATAAATCATTCCTAGGATATGGATGGCATGCATTGACTTTAAGGTGCAAGTGGATGCCAACTAATTAAGCCAGTGGGTGAATAATTAATCAAATAATGATTAATTATTTTATCCTAAGTTGTGAGTGGGTTTAATATATTCCAACACTACTTGTTTCTTCTTCTTTAATTATCTTTATTAATTTTTCTACTTGCTTATTAATTAGGTCTTCCTTGCATCTTAGTTTCCAATTTAAAGATTAGTTGTTAATAGTATCTTTTTCAGTTTAAAGTTATTTGCTTATAAAATAAATTGTCAATCATTTAGTTTAATATTTTGTTTCGGTTTAATTATTTTAATAATTGAATTCTTAGGAGTTTGACTCAGTTTTTCATTTTGAAAGATCTTTCGATCTTTTGTTTGTTAAAATATTTCCATGACACCATAGGAACCCCTCTACCTTCGCATATATTTTGTGTCAAATCTAAGCCTACCAACCCCGGTTGATAATTAAATATTAGGTGAATTAATATAGATGTTATAACACACCCAACATCGTTGTAGATTACTTTACGAAGTGAGCATAAGCAATGCCCACCTTCAAGGCTGACGGGGAAACTGCATCTTTTTTTTGTTTTCAACCAGATCATCGCACGTTTCAGTATTCCTAAAGATATTGTCACTAATCATGGCAGTCATTTCCAAAACAACATGATCACCAAATTGGCTATTATGCTAGGGTTTAAACAAGAACATTCATCTTCTTTCTACCTGCAGGTGAATGGTCAAGTCGAGGTAGTCAAGAAGACCTTGAGGACTATTCTCAAGCATACTATTAACATAGCCCGGTCAAATTGGAACATCATGCTGTATCCTACACTTTGGGCTTATCGAACCAATGTGAAAACTGCTACAGGGTTCTCACCTTTCCAACTCGTTCACGGGGTGGAAGCAGTAACTCTGGTTGAATGTGAAATCCCATCATTGAAAATTGGCATTCATGTGTTACCTGATATGACTAATCTAGAAGAATGTTTTGTACACTTAGAACATCTATATGAACAATGTAGAGATATGTTGATAGAAAACGAAACTCATAAAAATAGGGTTAAAAATTAATATGATAAATCAGTCAAACCTAGGATTTTTTCTGAAGGGGAGCTTGTCTTGCTCTAGGACCATGACAAAGAACCCATCAGGGTAGGGAAATTCAGGTCTATGTGGTCAAGACCCTATGTCGTGTCAAAATTTTTGAAGAAAGGGGCATATGAATTAATTGATTTCGAAGGGAATAAGCTACATTAGCCTAGAAATGGGCTCTAACTGAAGAAGTACTATGCTTAAGCTTAGCACTTTTTCTTGTATTTTTATTGTATGTAACTTTATGTACAATATTTTATCGGTTTGTGTTCTTATGTCATATGTTGGTTGTTACAGGTGTATTCCAAGTGGTTCATAGGTTTTGCAGATGGAGCTAGTCGTCACACTTGTAACCTGGCTTCAGCTGCATGGGTCATTTACTCACTCTCATGACAGTCAGTTTCCTTTGGAGGAGCTTGCCTAGGTTCTGCTACCAATAATGTGGTTGAATACAAGGTCATCATTGAGTTGTTATGGGATGTTGTGTCACATGGAATCACTCAGTTGGAAGTCAAACTTGACTCTCAACTGGTGGTCTCCCAGCTCAATCGAGCTTATCAGGTGTGAACTTCCTATTTTGTTACATCATTTTCTGCAAGTTAGGTTACTGGATATAAATTTTTATTTTATTTCATTCAATCATATTCCATTAACTGATGCATATGCGAACTATATCTTAGATTGGAACTTAACACACATTGTATAAAAATACATAGCAGATACATTGTGAATACATGTAAATAAAACCAAATGTGTGTGTGTGTGTGTGTGTGTGTGTGTGTGTGTGTGTGTGTGTGTGTGTGTGAATATCTGTCCATAAGATAGGTCAAGTTCTTGATCCTCAGATCCAGTCATAACTATATAAATATACAAAAATTGGATCGTAATCCATAAAATTCCCCTAGGACTAATCTTGACCACCCTGGTCACCCTGGTCATCCTGCTCACCCTATTCTCGGGCCTCTTCAGCTTCTTCAGCTGCAGCAGCCTCCATAGCCTCTATGTAGACAAGTACATCCCTAGCTACCCTTCTCATAAGGCGTATCTAGGTGGGTGGAATACCAACAACTAGTTCATGCATAATGTCAGGGATCTTCTCAATACTTATAGTTGGGACTCTTTGGGTAAGCCTGGCCAGCTTCCCGTCAAGTACCCTGATCAAACCCTGGTTCTCCCCTACCACCGATCGTACATACATATGAGGATTCCCATCAGGGAAGACTGGTCCAATATCTAATTTTAAACATTAAATGGATTAAAAAACTCTTATACATATGTATACATCATTATGATAAAAATTCATAAAAATTTAAAAACTTGAAAAACAAAAATACCTAATGCTCCCCATACTCCTCCAGGAGGGAGGAAAAGGTCATTGTCACCTCGAAATTCCAATCCAGCATATGGAAACTGCTCCAATGCTGGTAGCTACTATCCCTGCCATAGGTAGAAGTCATCGTCATAGACACTCTGAATCGAGCCACCGCCACCCTGGCGAAGGAAATCTTCTCCCCACCTACTCTTTCTAGGCTGACGGGGAGAGAAGGATGGAAGAGGTACTACATGGTTGATGGTGGGCACTCTCTCAAAAAAGAAAGCCACCAATACACTAGAATATCCACATTTCTTTAACCAGCCGCTCTTGCAGTCAGAGAGTTGTTTTTTCATTATCAGGATTACTCCCAAGCACCAGTCAAACACACCTCCTTGTAGGCACTCTACAACAATTCTCATATGGTTCTGAGTAGCAAGATGGAGTGATGATGATCCTACAACCCCCACTATTTTTCTTACCAACACCTACAACACGAAGTTACTAATATGTGCAATGGGGATGCAGGATCCCTTTTTCTCGACTGTCAGGCATGCAGTAAGTGTTGATGTAATCCTGAACACTCATGAGGTCACCACCCCTACCGATACCCTTGTGGTTGATAGGTGTTCCCTGCCGAGATAAACTCGTTATGAATTATATATCTTCCAGTGCTACTTCCAAAATTTCACCTTGTAGGTCAAAGGCACCAAGGTCATTATCCACTTAGGTCAAAGGCACCAACGAGAAATTGAAGTGAGAGGTAAAAATTGCCTATATTAGGTAAAAATATGAAATGGTGTGTTTGATTTCTATTTTTGGACTATTTATAGAAATAATTTCAAAATGTGGGTTTTTAACCTATAGTGTTTAATTTCTATGGAAAAATCAAACTAATGCCATGTCATGTTTTCCTAATGCAATGGGTCCAAGGTCAACTAAAGTTGTTATTCACTCATATAGGATAGGATTTTGGTCATTTATATGCAATTTTGCATTTATACCTAATTCGCTTTAACCCTAGGATCACTAATTTGACCACGGATTATGGTGTGTAACCATTATTACCTTGTCTATACCATTTTTCTTCCGTGGATAGGGATTTCCTTCCATGAGTACCCTAGTTTAGAACACATTGTTGTCTTTTGGTACTCATGTCGCATTTGTCGTAGGTTTGGGGCAGCCTTCTTAGATATTTTTCATGCCAAATTGAGCCTCATTTTGGTCTCTTTTTACAAGATATGCCCTTTATAAGGCTCCCCACCCTTATGGAGTTTCTTTAGGCCCAAGTCTAACTCCTCAAAATAGACTTGACTACCGAGTAAACTTTTCCATTCAGGCTCATTAATAATATGTGAATGGGCATCCACATTGGTGGTAGTTTATCACTTTCTCGGACCATGTGGAATAGTACGAGAAAGGATCGCTCTCTTTTCTAGATAATTGAGAAGAGTATTCTCAGGCATAGGTTTATCACTTTTCCAAACCTGAGGAACTAAATTTACGGAAAAGGAGAACCCGGTATGAGCTCATTTTTCTCTTTTTCATGCTCTGGACATAAACAAGAAAAACAAATTGAGTGTACTTTATGCCTTTGTCATGCTCGTTAAACACTAAAGAACAAAGCATCAAGTTTACTATTGTAAGCCCCATTTCTTGTAACCAAATGGATCTTTCTGAGTGATATTGCTTTCCTTCACACTAGTCAAACTCAAGCTATAAGCTGCTATTGAAGCAGCGTTGGGTAGGTGGTAATTTAACCTTTTTCGGACCTCTCTGACTAAGTGCGAAAAAGGTGCACCTTACTTCTTCGGAAGCTAAGAGAGTTCTTCTGTGGTATGTTTTATACTTTTCTGACCTCAGGAGACTAAATTGGATGAAAAAGGACCCCCCATGGAGTCTTCTTTGTTAGATTTGTTATCAATTCAAAAGTATTATCTTAGGATCTTATCTGAGAGAATAACATGCATATCAATAATCACAAGAGACAAGAGACAAGACACACAAAGAATTTTCCTCAGGGAAACCATAAAGGACAAAACCACACAACTTCCTCAGAGATAGAATGAGCACCAGTAGCCAAAGTAAAACCCAAAAACATAAAAATGACCTCCGATAACTGATCTCTCTTACTTGTGCTAGCACTTCCTCTCTCAATCATCCGCCCTAGTTGAGTGAGTCTATGTGTGTTTAGAAATGAGGAGAGCCTCACTTCTATTTATATTCTTTTGTTCACTTAATTTCCACTCCAAGAAGTCAGCCTCACTTGACATTTACTTACCAGGGCCGACTTCTCTATGAGAGTCTAATAACCCTAGTGGCCCACAACTATGGGTACTTTACCCCTTTAATCAACAAGGAGGGTTAACCTTAACTCAATTGTGGGGAATATTGCCCCGACTTACAATGGAGGGTTAACCTCATTGACTTTACATGACTTTATTATATTACTGATTCTCCCAATAGGAACATTGGGGACTAATCAAATACAATATATGAAATATACAAATGAATACATTTCGAAGTAACAAATACATCAACACTCCCTCTTAACTAGGAAGGTATTCTCTTGACACAATACATAAGCATAAGTCTTCTTCTCTGGATCATCATCAAAACTGGATCATCACTAGGTCATCATCAAAACTAGATCATCACTAGATCATCATCAAATCTAGATCATCACTAGATCATCATCAAAGTTGGATCATCACTGGATCATCATTGAAACTGGATCATCACTAGATCATCATCAAAGCTAGATCATCACTGGATCATCACTATATCATCATCAACATCACTACTTCCATATCTTGATCAACTGGTGTTATCTCTCAATTCTACTCATCTCAGGAAGTTCTACAGATCTAACCCTTTTTCATGTTGGTTGTAGGCCTAGCCTCCATGTAGGTCTTCATCTTCTTCAGCACTTATATATGACCATGGGAGGAACACATCCGGCAACCATGTCATAAAGGCCCACCCAACACTCACATCTGACCATGGGACGAACACATCCCAAAACCATGTCAGAAAGGCCCAAAACTCACATCTGACCATGGGAGGAACACATCCCAAAACCATGTTAGAATGGCCCAGCACTTATATCGAATCATGGGAGAAAGACATACAGTAACCATATCCAAAAGGCTCAGCACTTGTATCCAACCATAGGAGGAACACATCCCACAACCATGTTGGAAAGGCTTGGCACTTATATCTAACCATGGGAGGAACACATCCCACAATCATGTCATAAGGGATCTGTACTTACATCTGACCATGGGAGGAACACATCCCGCAACCATGTCATAAGGGCTCTGCACTTACATCTAACCATGGGAGGAACACATTCTACAACCATGTCAGAAGGGCTCTGCACTTACATCTGACCATGGGAGGAACACATCCTGCAACCATGTTAGAAGGGATCTACACTTACATCTGACCATGGGAGGAACACATCATACACCATGTCAAAAGAGCTAACAGAATCATCACTTCCCCTTGGAAGGAACCTCGATTTGGAGAACACCAAGATTTTCCCTGATGAACTCAAACTTCATTCTGGCTAATGGCTTGGTCAACACATCATTTATCTACTCGTCCATCGCAACATACTAAAGCTTCATTGCTCCTCTCTACACCATATCCCTGATATAGTGATATTTGATCTCGATATGCTTTGACTTTTCATGGAAAACCGGGTTCTCCGAAAACTTCACACAACTCTGGTTATTGCAATATATACAAGTAGCATCCAACTGGAGATCAAATAAGTCAGATAGTAGCTTCCTTAGCCACACTTCCTCACAACTAGCTGAACAAGCTGTGACATACTCTGCTTCGACTGTACTCAGTGCCACACAGGATTTCTTCCTGTTAAACCAAGAGATCACACTTGATACCATATGGAAGCAACACCCCGAAGTGCTCTTCCTATCAATGGCACTGCCTGCCCAATATGAATCAACATAACCTTCTAGGTTAATATTCTGATTCGCCTCATACTTGATCCCATAATCAACTGTACCCTTCAAGTACCCCAGAATGTTCTTTGTAGCAATCAAGTGAACATGTCTTGGATCTATTAGGAACTAACTCAATGTGTTCACAGCAAAGCAAATATCTGGTCTCATGTTCATCAGGTACATAAAGGACCCAATCATTAGACAATACATCGTAGCATCAACTGAATCTAATGAAGCATTACTCAATAGATTCAGGTTCGATGCCATAGGCATGGTCATGGCCTTATAGTCCATCATCTTGAACCTCTTCATGATCTCTAATACATAATTCCCTTGTCCCAGGGAGATTCCATCTGCACTCTGCCACAACTCCATGCCTAGAAAATAGTGCATCATATCCAAGTCCTTCATCTCAAAATCGGCAATAGGTCTCCTTAATGTGATCCGCTTTTCCTTTAGGAACAAATCATCGACATATATCAAAAGCATCACTAGTCTTCCACCTTCAACCTTGAAGCAAATGTTGGAATCTGCTTTACTCTTAGTAAATACTAGAGCCATCAGTAATCTGTCCATCCTGTCATATCATGTCGGATCTTAGGATATTCTATAGTCACTCCCTATGAAATGGAGCATCATTATCCCTCTTCCTTTCGTACTATATACATTGACACATTCTGTACTGGAGTGACAAGTAGCTTCCTCTGCTACTAATACTCTATGTATCCATCTAGGTTCACTGGATACCAAGATCCTCTATCTTGAAAAAATTCTCCTCACACCCATCTATGAGCATGTCATCCTATATGGGCTTTCATCTTCAACCTTGTATAAAAGGTTAAGATCTTCATCACTCTAAGTGATCTTCAAGCTCCTCATGTATGTGTTATCCCATGGGTTCCTTCAGAGTTTGTACAAGGACTTCTTTAATTTGCACACATGAGTCTTCTTGTCATGTGTCTTAAGTTCCCGTGGCTAAAAATGTATCTTTGTAGTCTATGTCTTCTTTCTGTGAGAAGACTTTTGCTATGAATATTGCCTTGTATCCCATTATGGAACTTGCAGATCCGTATGGAAGATACTACATACTTCCCTTCAGGTCTCGATACTGCATCCTAGACATCATTCTTCTTGAACTGGTACTCTCCTTCCCTTTCTTCTTGGTTGTTTCTTCATAGCTAGAACGTTCTGTATCAATGATGTCACTCAATAGTGTTACAAAATTGCACTATGTCTGAGATCTCTTCTTTCTTTGAAAGTATTGTCATATTATTCTTCATTTTGGATTATTTCTTGAACTGTCATTACTTGTTCTTCCAAACAAGTCTCAACCTTCTTTTCTTGTAGGAAATTGTACATGATCTTTCCTACAAGTCAAATGCATTAGTTGTATGGTTAGAAACATTTCATAAGGCATATTCATAATGAAAAATTATTATGCATAAATATATAATCATGCAACTATTTTAGCCAATACAACATTCATCCATATCTCACAAAAAAATTCTAGATGCCTTCCATCTCTACCAAGACATCATTGAGATTGTGCAGTAATCCAATATGTCGGCAAAGAGGTTTCATTCTAGATACGTAGCAATGGAGAGTTGTATAGCACCATGAGATACTTGCCCATTACATGCATATTAGTAGTATACAGTCATTAATGCAAACATTCTATCATGCATAACACATCAAATGAATATACACAAATGCATAACAAAATAATATCATGAAATGAAAATTGAATACATATCTTTATTCGTTTCGTGTGTAGACTCCTTCTTGAGCCTTCGTCTTCATCATCATCTTCATTCGTAACAACATCATTTATTATCCAAATGCTTAAGATGGATAAGAGGTTCTTCAAGAATTGAGTTATTCATATTCCTCATCACTTGACGGATCTTCTTTGAATCGTGAGAGCTTGATCTTTAGTTGCTCCCATCTTCTCTTCTCTTATTATGGGTCTAGATTCATCTTGTGTGTGCTCTTCCCAGATTTTGCTGAAAGTAATCACTTCCTTCTGGCACACATTTCTTGAATGAATGAATCCCATGATCCAAGGAGTCCATTCAAGGTGGTTATCACAACTTTTTCATTCTCTACTTCTTCATCCACTGCTTCAAGTTGTTATTTGATTTGAGAGACCCTTGTAAGGTATGACTGTATGGTCTCTGCATTCTGGATCTTTACATTCTTCGACTGGTTTCTCAAAGTCATCTTGTGATTTATGTTATTCCCTTCAAATAGCTTGGTCAAGGAATCAAAAATATCTTTAGGTGTCTTTAGGGAACACACTTGTGGTATAATGTGATCCTTGATTGAATCAGCAATGATCTTCTAGGCCTTGACCAAGTTATTCTTGTGTAATACTTTAGCCTCATCTCCCTCTAGAACTGGTGACTTCTCCACTTATGTAGGTGTCCAATTCATTTTCTTCAAGAACCAGTGAAATACTATACTTCCATACTTGGAATTATTCAGCTTCACTGGGATTGTCATCAAGCTGGTGTGATTAGTCATCTTGAAGTGAAAACCTCAATTGAAAATAGAAAAATATTAGATCTTACTGATTGGAGGTGTACGTCCTGGTTCTGGAGCTGGCTGATTTAGGGTTTGTCAGAGAAACCCTAATTTTAAAAACTTGGAATTTCAAGCTTATGATTTGATATAAAGATAGAACTCTTCAAGGTGAGCTGTCCAATGTACTCCTTTTCTGAAAAATAATGGAGGGAAATTCCTAGAACAAGAAGCCCTAGTTTTCTAATTTCTTCTGCAGAAATGGCTGATATTGTTTCTGCAGTATCTCTGAACATACTTCTCCTCTATGTCTGGAATTTTGTACTGCGGTAGAATCATCTAGTATCTTTCCAAAACCATGGTTTTATCGTAATTGGTTTCACCAATTTGTACTTATGATATTTTTCCCATGGTGACTTAATTCAGGACTGTTCAGAATATCGAACTTGTACGGACTACCATGTGTCACTTTTTTACTTTCATGGTATAAAATTTTTACCACAGAAATTAAATTCCATGCCCTATCTATAAAATCTTGTGAAATTTCATTTGTACCTTCATAGCTCAATATATAGCAATTCTCCCTAGGTATCATGTTTAAGGATCAATCCTAGAAGAGGATAGAACCTTGATTTGGAGGAATCATATCTCCCATAATATAGTGAATCTGAGGATGAAATTTTTACAGAGGGTACACCAGGATGTGTTCTTCTGCTTGTGAAAATTTTGGCCCCTATTACTTCTTCAATATTGATATATAGCGAATGTACCAAAACTACCAGGCTTAGTATTTTAGGGTTTTTCAAGCCCGGGATCAAACTAGGGTTTGACTTTTCCATAGTTTCACTCAACCAAAAACTTCAACATTGGTCTATAAATGTTGATTTTGATGAGGAGATAAATCCTATGCCAGTCTCACTCAAAAATTCCTCTTCTATAAAAATCCCTAATTTCTCGCACCAAAAATTGAAAATGCCCTGAATCAAATTCTCCTTCGACAGAAAGATGTGCTCTTCAATGGAGAGTCAACCTAGCCTCCTTTTGCTGATGGATTGTGGAGAGCGACCCCAAAAGTAAGAAGTCAGAGCTTCTGCAACTGCACAGTGTCTTCTACTCAGGTTAACTCTGATACCATGTTATATTTTTTATCAATTAGAAAGTATTATCTTAGGATCTTATCTGAGAGAATAACAAGCACAGTAATAATCATAAGAGACAAGAGACACAAACAATTTTCCTCAGGGAAATGATAAGGGAGAAAACCCCACAACTTCCTCAGAGATAGAATGAGCACCAGTAGCAAAAGAAAGACCCGACAACATAAATATGATCTTCGACAGCTGATCTCTCTCACTTGTGCCAACACTTCCTCTCTCACTCATGCGCCCCAGTTGAGTGAGTGTGTGTGTGTGTAGAGATGAGGAGAGCCTTACTTCTATTTATATTCTTCTGTTCACTTGATTTCCACTCCAACAAGTCGGCCTCACTTGAAAATTACTTACCAGGGCTGACTTCTCTAGGAGAGTCTAATACCCCTAGTGCCACACAACTGTGGGGACTTTACCAACCTGATCAACAAGGAGCGTTAACCTCAACTCAATTGTGGGGACTATTTCCCCAACTTACAATGGATGGTTAACCTAGTTGACATTACATGACTTTATTTTATTACTGATTCTTTCGATAGGAACATCAGGGACTAATCAAATACAATATATGAAATATACAAGTGAATACATTCCGAGGTTACAAATACATCAACATTCTTCAAATTTTTTAGAATCTCTAAGCATGAAAACACCAATGAGCATGTACTAGTTTGGGATCGTAAAATCCACGAATCAGTGAAATTATCAAGCATTGTTCTCTCCCCTCTTCAAGCTTGTCAAAAATGAAGAGAGACCTGAGAAGTATTCTTTTTGGGTTACAGATGGTGGCATCATGTCCTCCTTGAACATAAAACTCTCTGAACTTTCTGATACTCATGTCTCAGTATACACTTTCATCTCAGCTATCACCTTGAGTTTCTTACTCCTCCACTTGTCCTTTATACATGGGGAATATGATCATGTCTCCTACATGACAGATAAGTCTAGTTGTCCTATATGCAAAGTTAAAAGCTACCTTGGGTCATCTCTATGTGGTTCTCATTGTTCAAGGATCTATCCCTGCATCTGATTATTATCCCGATTCCATCATTATCATATCTGAGTATTACTTGTTTTTACCTTCCCTTATCCAGCTCCTAGTCACTCTTGTGATCCGTTGGAGGATCTATTGCCTTCCTCATCAGCACTTCCTAAAGATGAAGACCTATATTTTTTATGATGGTACCTTAATATTCACTATCATCATTGGTTAAATCATTTGCTTCAGTTGTCATTTTCACCTATTGATTAAGAATCTATTGAATCCTTTCCATATTCGACTTCAACACATCTATTCACATGACTTGGATTACTGGTTCCTTTGGATTTTGACAAATACCTTAGGTTCACATCTATAACGTAAGTTGCGCAAGATTGTGTTGTGTTCACCTACACAGCTTCCAGATCTTGAAGACTCATCATTGTATATTGTGGCTTCGATCCACCTTTGTAATATACATGGTCCTGTGCCTGTATCATATGATGTAATCAAATATTGTAAAGGAGCTAGTGTTCCATTGTATTGAACATGGAATCCTCATATATGATTTTGTATATGACATTGATATGTATTTGTTTCAGGTACTTCCTATGTTTCCTTAGACTTTTGAGTTCTCCAAGATAAATATTGTAATGTATTCCATCCATGGATTCCCTCTGACCTCACACATTAGGGGGTATATGTTATTAGCCAAAATTGCACTTCTCCGTCTGAGTGCTGACATTCATCATGTCAGTACACAAAAGGACAATTAGGATTGAAGTGGCCAAAACACTATAGATGTGCATGACCTTTGATGCATTATCTTCAGACAAGCCTTATATATTGTTATTCTTAGTTTTGTGTTGCACACATGACTATGTGCATTGCAACTCATGTGTCATATGTAACTTTGTCCATTGCAACCCATGTGTACCTTGCGTACGTGAGTTCCTTTTGAGCAACCCGCAGGTCATACATGCCTTTCCTATATCAATACTCATGTTCACCTTAATTCAACATTAAAAAATATAAATCGTGAATAGATGATATTATTTGGGTCCTAATCCATAACTATCCCAATTGTCTAAACCATCATTAACCTTTGAAACCACTCTATTTCCCAAAGTATAAATAGAGGCCTTGGGATGGGGCTAGACAATCAATTCTGGAAGAGCAAAGTTATGCTGATGGTATACCTTCAGAGACTTGGAGCAACAAATCTCAAAGTCCTCGGTTGCAGAGGAGTCCTTGTGTCAGAAGCTGGGTTGTATTCTTACCTATTCACTATTTGTTAATAAAGAGAATTCTTCTTCCAATATTGTATTGTGCTTATCTCATGTATATTGGTTTAATGAATATGTTCAATTATATTATTAATATGTTTTTCATCTAACCTCTGATGTATTTATGTATGAGATATTGCTTGAAGAATTGGCTCTTTGTAGGTGAAGAGAAGCATCCCTAGAAGCTTTGGAGAAGATTGGAGCAAGAGAAGACCAAGCTTGGATCAACTATCATAAACTGGGTAAGCCAATATTTCTTCCTATTCTCATTCCATTTGCTATAAAAGCTTATTGTCTGGAAGTCTAATAGTAAGTTGGTAACCCCAGAATCTAGGTTACAAGGGTGTATTGTCCTATACAATAGTGTTGACATTACTGTGCCACTTGTAAATTTGGGATTTATCCAGATTCACCTTGTTTCCTGAGGATAGAAGGAAAATATTGAGATACTACCAGAAAATACTAACTATCTGAGTGGATTCCCTCCCCAACAACATGGATTTGTCAGCGAAGAGGGCATGGTTAATGGGCTGGATCACTATTTTGAAAGAGAGTCCTAGAATCATTCCCTCCTCAAGCAGTGTGTTGAGTCTTATGCTCATAGAAACTACCACTAAAATGTAAATAAATGGGGATAGAGGGAAGCCCTGCCTGATCCCTCTTTTAGCTTTGAAGAAATCAGAGGGCCTTCTGTTAATTAGGGGAGATATCTAGGAGGAGCTTATGCAAGATTGTATTTGTTTGAAAAAGATAAGAGGGAATCCAAACTTTTCCAAAACCAGGAAGAGGAAATCATGTCTTAGTCTATCAAAAGCGTTGGCCAAATCAAGTTTGATAGCCATTTTGGAATCCCTCTTTTTCAGACTAGAGTGTATTACTTCTTGGAATAGCAGTATGTTATCACTTATGTGACGATTGGATATGAAGCCTCCCTGGTTTTGAGAGATTAAGGAGGGGATAATAGTTTTCAGACTGAGAGATAGGACTTTGGAGAATACCTTATATGAAGCATTGTAGAGAGAGATATGACTAAAACATTTTATAGCGGTGGGATTGGCCTCCTTGGGGATTAAGTTCAGGAAGGTGGAGTTGGTTGCCCCTCCCATCCTTCCTTTCGGCATCCATGAAATGAGGCAAATCAGATCTTTTTTAATGAAATGCCAACACATTCTATAAAAATGGATTGGAAATCCATCTGGCTCGAGGGCTTTGTCTGGGTTAAGGGACCAGATGGTGTTTTTAATCTCCTCTTCAGAAATGGGGGCTTCTAAGAATTATAAATCCTCATGCTTCATGAGATGGGGAATTTCTTTGACCATTTCAGCCATATCCTCTTGGGAGACTTCCTCTTCATTATTATACATATTTTCAAAGAAAATCCTTGCCTCATTGATGATCTCAGCTTGGTTTGTGGTAGATGTTTCATCATCCTTTTTGAGCTCCCTTATGGTGTTCCTACATTGCCTTTCCTTGCACTGATTTTGAAAAAACATTGTATTCTGATCTCCGCTGATTAACCAAAGGTTCCTAGACCACAACCTCAAACTTCCCTCCTCTTTCCTATGAGTGGTTTGAAATATTTTTTCAAGCTATATTTCCTAGATCATTAGTTCCTTGGTTACTTCTCTTTGCTCCATGTTTCCTTGCAACGTTTCCATCTGCTTGACTAGATCTAGCTTTCTGCTCTTGGGCTCCTGGTAATGCTTTGACACCCATTGCTTGAGGGAAATTTTAACTGGCTTTAACTTTTGCTTCCATATGTAGGTCAAGGATACATTAATAAAACAGCGCTAGGCGTTATAGATGATGTCAATGACACCTTCCGAATCCATCCAGAGATGATTAAAGAGAAATGGGAGAGGTCCTAGATTCCCCACATAATATAGAAAGAAGCAAATGGGTTTATTATCCGAGATAGCCGAGAAAAGCATCTTTGATTCTGGAATAGGTAGATTCTTTAAAAGGTGAGGGCTAACCAACACCCTGTTAAGTCTAGTTGCAATGTGTCCCGGTCCTATCCTTTTTTTATTCCAAGTGAAGTTATCATTTTTTGGTTTGATATCTGTCAGACCCAAAAAGGAAATCAGGTCCTCCAAACTCTCACCAAATGTATCTCTAATTTTGGTGCCTCCCCTGTGCTCTTCGATCGATATAGTAACATTGGAGTCTCCCATAATTATACAGGGATATTGCTTTCCATATACATTGGTCTTCGAGGGAGTTCCAGAAGGATTCTTTCTGAGCTTGGATGATAGGGCCAGAAGTGTTCCCCACCCAGAGAGTTTCCTTACTTTCCTTATATTTGAGCTCTAAAAAGAGCCAGTTCTTATTTTCTATTTTTTTATGCATTGTAAATTTGTCATTGTCCCACCAAGTGAGGATGCCTCCTGAAGCCTTTGACACACTAACAGCTTTTCCTTCTCCTTTTGGCCAAATTTTCTTTATTGATGAAAGACTATATTCAACGGTCTTTTTTTTCTCTTGGATGAGGAGGATGGAGTTGGATTCCATTATTTTTATTGTCTTAACAACTTCTATATTCTAGTTCCCTCCCATTCCTCAACAATTCCAAGAGACCAGCTTCATTATTTTCTATGTTGGTGTAGCACCCTCTCATTTTCCTTTTTTTCTTCTTGAGGGGTAAGAAGATATTTATTAGCCTAAGGGTTACTTACCAAAAAATATAGGTTGGACTATTTTCCTACATCTCTTTCCCTTGCTATTTCCTGTTCTGTGAGAGTTTTATTGGATCTCATTCCATTTTTTGATTGCGCCTTTGGTTCTTCATTGGATTTTTCTAAGACTTCTTCCAATGTTTCCCTTATATTAGACTGGGTGCAAGTACCTCCATTGTCAGCAGAGGAATCATTTTTTGCTTCTATCTAATTTCGAACCTGAGGACTTTGAACCAAATACTCATCCAAATCATGAGGAGCTGATTCATTTGTGGCTTCATCCTCTTGCAAGGTGTTTGTCTCTTCCCCCACCATGTGTTCCCCTTCTTCTTTTTCATCATCAGCTAGCACTTGAAACTTGTTTCTGATTGCATTCTTTACCGAAGTGGTTTGTGATTGCATTGGGGATGCTCTTGCTCCCTTTCTTTTTCTTTCTATGTTCCATCCTTCTTAGGGGATCTCCTTGCGATTGGATTTTACTGGCTTATTTGGGAAAAACTTGGCAAAATTCCCATATTCATGGTAGTACTTACATTTGAAAGGTATCTTCTCATAATCCACGGTATGCATGTGATTCCACCCGTCTATTGACAAGTTGATGGATTTCGGAAGCCCTTTCTCCAGGTCGACTTCAACACAAATCCTTGCACATGAGAACATGGGGGATTTTGGCTCTGATTTATCTATGTATTTCCCTAGGGTGTTCTCTATTGTGTGAAATTCCTCATCATTCCAATAGTGTAATGGGAGATGGGGTAGCTTCACCCAAACCGACACTGCCTTAGGGATGTCTTTTTCAGGGTCAAAGGAGAGATCTCATTTGATAAGATACATCCCTCTCGACCCCATAAAATATGGACCATTACTGAAGATAAGATATCGATCCTCTTTTTTTTCAAATATGAATACAAAGTATCCCTTGCCGCAGAATATTTGCCACACTTCCCCTTGGATGAGCTCTCTCCAAATTTTATTGAGCCATACTTCGACAGATCTAGGAGAGGGCCACAGCCCTGTGAATAAACCTATCATCCCTTTTTATGATAAGGTAACAACCTTCCTCTTTGAGGCCGTTGATGAAATATTGACACTCGAGACTTCGAATCTCTTAACAAATCGTGAGGAGAAAGAAACACACGACAACAAGGGCACAAAGGAAGCTACGATTCGTTGGAAGCGTTCATTGAAGCCCTCAGGATCAAGGTCTAGGGGGGATACATGGCGCATATAGAAAACGTTAGGCTCACATAGGCACAGAACCATAGCAGATCAGCGACGATCAAACCTCGGCTCTCGATTTCGGTTGATCTTAATTTAGCTAGGAAGGGCGTTGTTTGTTTAATCATCTCTTTTTGTAGCATTTTTGTTTTTAGCACTTGAAATTTTTCACATTTTTTATTTGTCTACACATTTAACTCTTAATCATTCTTTATCCTTTTAATTTGTCTTTCAATTTACTTGGTTTGTCCCCTAAACCATACCCTTCTCTATGACTTGACTTCCTTTGTTTAAAATTACTTTTAAGCACCTACCACCTTAGGTTTATTTCAACTATCATTGTTTATTAATCAGTTTTAAGTATGCTTATTAAATAACTTTAATTAATTTTTTCTTATTATTTATTGAATATTGCAACTTAATCTTCAATTTACCTTTTATTGTTAGACTATTTAATATTTGGTTATCTTTAATTTTACATTTTTTTTTCAATTTTAAATTTAAATAATGTTATTTGTTTCTTTCTATTTTACTAACAATTTTTTTTTTATTGTCATCTTTATCCTTATTGATTGTGGGCCTTCCTTTATGTTTATCTTAAATACTTTTAATTTTCACTTTATGAGTGTCTACTCAAATTCATATTCATATATTACACATTCTACCTTTCTTATCAAGGTCAATTTCTCATGTTAAGAGATGGAGTTCATCTAAATTTAATTTAATAGTTGTACCACTATTGGAATAATCTAATGGTTATCTAATAGTTATCCAATATAACCATGATTAGAGTTGAATTCAAGCTAAGAGTTGTAAAATCATTGGAGTTAATCTAATATTTATCCAATATAACGGTGATTAGAGTTGAAGTTAAACTAATAATTGTAGAATCGTTGGAGTCAAGATAATAGTTGTATCTAATAGTTAATTTAAAAGTCAATATCTTGGAAATTGCAATTCAAGTAAAAGTCATGATTGGAGTTGAATTTAAGCTAATAGTTGTAGCTTATTATTGAATGGTTGTATCTAATAATCAAATAGTTGAAGCTGAAGTTTTATTTTTTCCAACTATCACGAATTGTACTTATCAGATGTTAAATAAGATATTTTTATTTCTTTGAAATTGTTAATTATTAGTTATAATAACCTCCTTTAAAAAGAATGGGTGCCCACAAGAACCTGCTACCCAATTATGATGCAATGGGAGAACACTGGCGGAAAAAAAACAGGAATGTGCATGCACCTTTGGATGCGTGCACATGTTCCTCTGTCAGCAATGACAAACCTCCATGTTGGATTGCCAATGTGGACAATAGGAGCATGCATGCACCCCTAATGATGCACATGCGTGTATGGGCATGCACGCATTCCTAGACGTGCACATGTGTTTTATGCGTATGCATACACAGACGTGCGCGCATCCCTGTGTTTACAAAAAATAGTGAACAGTTTTATTTCTTCCACAAACGACCTGCGAGCATGCTAGCTACCGAAAATGACATCCAAGGAGGCCAAATGACACCCAGGAATCCCAAAAGAAGTGTCCAAGCAGCCTACAATGACACCAATGATGTTGGAGTAAGCTAGATGGAGTAGTATTTGCATTTTTTGTTTTTTTTAATGTTTCTTATTGTTTTTCAAATAAAATATAAAATTAAAAAAAATTGCAAATGAATTGAAATGAAAAAAAATTGATATTGCAGATACAAATTACCTAAACATAATGCCAAATATCAATGAACCATCCCAACAAAGGAGTGAAAAAAACCAATCAAAGGACCCAATAAACCCTGAATTAAACCAAGAAAACCTTGAAGATGGATTTGGTGAACCACCAGAAAGCCCCAAAGATGAATTACATGGGGATTTAAACTAGTTAAGAATATTGAGTGATGAACTGAAGAACACTAGGGAACCCTCTCGAGTTTCCCTCGCCACATCACTACAAAACATAATAGAGTCTATCAACATTCCCCACAATGAGATAACCAATTTGAGCCAATGGAGGGCTCAAATGAGAGAACATTATTGCATTAGTATATCCAAAGAAGCTATAAAAAACCTTAATATCACAAAATCCCAACTGTGGAGACAATTTATAGATTTGAGAACAGGACAGACTCCATATGTGAGGAAGAGGCGAGTTTGCATGGACTGGTGTAATTACATGCCATGGAGAGAAAACTGGAGGAAGAGATGGTTCATGGTTTTTGACAAGCCTCTATGCAACAATGTCGAGGTCCCACATTATTTTCTCAGGAAACTGTTGGATGATTTTGTGTTAGGGTTCCATGTGAACTACTTTGAAATCACCAAGTTCCAGGGTGTTGATTTTGGCTCAGCCTAAGATCGACCTCACACCCACTCAAACCCACTCAAAGGACCTTTTGCACTTAGGTGAGAGCCAAACCCGCTTCCTAAACCACCTGGGTTAGGTAGTGAGCTAGATGAGATCCATGATTCTGTTAGAAATTCCACATGAAACCTCTCAAGCATACCACATTTATGGCTATGTCCTCATAGAGAAAGTAGGACCACCTCGAGAGACACACTTCTGCATGGTATACTAGTGGTGGGTGAGGGAGAGCACCTACAAGTGCTAGCCAGGATGATCCATCCATCTTGACGGGACCAGTGCCACATCATTTTTCTCACTATGGGAATCCATGCCATGTTCCCAAGCAGGAGCATGCCATAGAGAACTACCAACACTAGGTTAGTTATTGTTTTATTTAATGTTCAAGCATTGATTATACGTTATGCAATCTCATAATTTCTAATAAATTTAACTTAGAATCAGATGTTGATGAATTGATTTGTTTTAATGTAAAAATATGCAGTGATGAGTCTACAACACTCGAGTGGGAGGACATTGGTTCCGTCAACATATATGGAGCCATGGAAGTTGTAGAGGACATCGCGACACCATACACACAGGTAGTTTCCTTTCAGTAATTAAATTTAATGTTAGTATTTAATATTGTCATCCAATGTAGTTAATATTTATTAATTGAATCTTTTTTTTTTTTTTGCATAGTTGTCCGCAGGAGTGAATGACCATCCATCCCCGTCAAGGATCAACAGATCCCCTCGTGAATAGGTATCGTGTAATAAAGTATAAATTTCATTTCATTTTTGATGGTTTATATTTTTATAGTTATTTTTTATGTACTAATATATGAGGCCATGAATATGTATACAGGTCTGAGTACATAGGCACGTCAGTGTCACTATCTCTCCATTGACTTCCTTTTCCCCACCATATATTCCAGGTGTAGCTCCTGGAATACATGTCACTTTCCATGCATCCATCCCCACCCTGCTCCATCCCATGGGGACTTCAGTTGGTGAACCTTTCACATAGCATGTGCGATCGTGGGATATTAAAGAATACCCTTAATTTTGAGAGATATTGACCCAAAATCTTTTTGTTTAAACCCCATCCTAATACTTAAAACCTCATCCCCACCCATTTTTATATATCAATCCTTATAAACAACCCTACCCACCCCTACCTTAAACCCCTCATCCCCCCAATACCTACAATATATTGGTTCAATTTTTAATAATTTTAAAACCCACAATATGAACTAACGTGATAGGATATTGGTCAACAAGTGAAGCCCCCATGCTCCATCCATCCCTTTCCTCCCATCTACCACCACACTTCCATCCATCTCCCCCTTCTTCGTTGCAACCTTCGATCACTCCACCCTGCCCCACCCATCCACCCCATCCCATGCAATTTCCCATGTTTCCACCCTCCCCCCTTCGACCACGATACACCATCCATCCAGATTCACCCATCCCTCCACCCCATCCCAAACCTCATCCCCCTCCCCCATATTACCCCCACCACCCTCATTTCCTCTTCGAAGGTCGCCTATTCCATTCTACAACTGATTGGAGTTTATCGACGTACATCACCACTTCATCAACTCCAGTCCATTCCCTCTCTTGTCGTGCCCCCTATTTTTGAATCCAATGTCAATGTGGCTACATCCTACTCTATGTCATCCACCCTAGCATCAGTGGCAAGTTGTTCAGCCCACTTCTCCACCTACCACCCCCAAGGACCAGTCGATTGCTCCACTTGCCAGCCCCCAGGACAAGTCTATTGTGTTCACGGTGATATTGATTAGTTTATTAAAATATCATGCAATATTAACGAAAGTTAACATAGGAAGTAAATTGTATGAGTTATATTACTACTTAAATGTTGCAGGGTGGCATTGCCAAGAGACTTGGATCACGGAGGAGGGTATCCCTCTCACCACTTACAGTCTTGTCTGAGGTGAGCTATTTAATATTTGAAAACTTAATTTTTATTTTTAAATTATGTTTTATACTTGTATAATTTCCTATAGGATTTGAAATTTGATTGTTGTCGTTTCAAATCCCAAGGGGAGGTGGTGGAAGCATCCAGAAGAATTGAGCTTCCTCTAGCTCAAAGAAGAGGAAGATCGATTTTGGAGGTGCACCTGGGAGCTTCGAGGGTGGGAAGGAGGATTGAGAGACCCTCCTATGTACACTTTCCATGATGTGGCATTTTGGTACGAGTTTCCATCTTTTTTATAGGGCACGAGTTTCCATTGCGTAAACATTGGGAACGATGTTCCATTTTTCACTACTACTGTATATGATTGGAAATTTGTGTATATGAATATATCATTTTGCACTTATTTATATTAATTTTCCTTTGATTACATATTTTCATACATTATTTCGAATGCGGTAGTAGATTGCAGTTGACACGCTTGCAATACTTATTGTTGACGAAGCAATAAAGTCTGTATGTTCACAATAAAATGCATAAAAAGTTTAACACTGTAGGTTAGTTAAAAAAAATACACAACTGCATAAACGTGTACAATAGCAATGATGATTTTAAATACCAAATACATTATCTTGTAAATCATAGTGCAAATACCTAGCTTATCCCTTCACCCCTCGACCCTTCCATTTGTTGTCTCGGCTTGTCATACCTAGAGTCAGCCTTATTATTTGTAGACCTAAACCCTAAGGACCTAGACCTAACTAGACACCTAACCTAAAACCCTATATTTCTACCATTCCAAACCCTTCCTCCCTTCTCCATCTCCTAACCTACTCGCTTACCTTTCAACCTCTCCTCTCTCATTTCCTGGCCCTAAGCTTTGAATCTCATACTCATATCCTCGACCTATAGGATCATACCTTGGCCCCCTTTCAAAACCCCTTCTCTAGCCTTAGCATCCCCCCTAGGACTCGACATATCATTGAAATTTCCAGCCATACATAAGAATTTTTGACAGTGATCTACAAGTACATTTACACTACTAAAATACCAAAAAGACCTCTAAAAAACATGTACGAGATACCATCTCTATTGAGGACTATCGTATAGGTACTTGTTGGCACTCTTGTCTTGACTAGAAATTACTATTTGGGATAGTCATAGTAAAATTTGTCTTGGATGGAAAATACATTTAGTTTGACAGTGCCATTCATTGACCAAGTTGGAATTGAGAATACTTGTAGTCCACTTGCATTTACCAAACAATTGTCTTCCTATTTGCAAACTTGAAATTGACATAGCTATTGCATCTTTAATTTGACTGGAAGTAACATTTTGGGACAGTCATACTTGGATGAAAGTTATCATTGGTTTGATAGTCTTATTCATTGGCCAAATTGGAATAGAAAGCACATGTTTTCCTTTGGTATTTACATAGTAATTATTGTCTCATTTTGCAAGCTAGAAATTGATATTGGAATGATATTCTCTTACCATTTGATTGACTGGAAATTTCATAGTATTGATGAGCTGAGAATCATATTGAACATGACTGTTGTTTTCTTGAATTTGTTACATCTACTTGGAAAACATTGATTTTGATAAATTTGACAATTTATATCATTTGAAGATGAATTTGACATGCTTACTCTCATTGAATACATACATATTTGTTATGCTATTGTTGAGCACTTGCAATTTTAACGATATTTTTTACTTGTTTCTTATGCATAGGCTAACTGAAGTTTAAGGGTTATCATGCATAACCTAGGGTTTAGAATCAACGAGGAAACCCTAACCCTGACTAAAGTTGAGGTTAGCATGCATAACCTAGGGTTTAGAATCAATGAGGAACCCCTAAACCTAGGAGGGAAACCCTAACACCAACGCTACCTAACCACCTCTTGTGTCATCTTATAAAGTAACTTTTTTGTTTGTATATGAGCATGCCTAGGATTTTAATCATATGTCACATATTCTTTATACACTAATCAAATGAGATACTCTTTATGGTTTATCATGCACAAATTGCACAATTTGATGTTAATCAATGGGGAAAATTTAACCCTAACGAGGAAACTATTTTGACTTGGCTGGAAATCATTCTTAGTTTGATAGTCCTATATTCATGAAAAGTGGATTGATTGGGGTCTATGTCAATGTATGTCAATTGCAAACGAGGTTGAATTTGTATGATATGATGATAACATCCCATCAACACCACTAACATGCTTCAACCACATGCATAATTGAAAGGAAAATTACATCCAATGTTATTTGCAATCACCCAACCAACCATTAAATAAAATATTGAATCATCCTATAGTGTTTGACCTCCCTCTTTCACAAGCAATATTCATTATGGTTATTGGCTTGCAAGCATATATTCTAGGTATATGGTATATTCTAGGTATATGGTTTACTCTAGCTATATGGTATATGGTCTATTGGTTTCTAGTTAAGTGAGACCAACAAATCTAATTATCTAAACCTAATGAGTTCATAAAACTATAGTGTGTAGTTGTATGTGTAAATGTGTAAACACTATTTTTTAGGTTTGTGGTTTGTAGTTCATGAAACACTATTTTTTTTTCTGTTTGTTCTTGTAGATTGGGTATATGGTCTAAGTGTATGTAAACAATGAGACTAACATAGAATTTGATCTCTATGTATTTGAATTTCTTTCAATTCATGAAACCCCGGTTGGATTGATACTTGTAATCCATGTATGTGTCTCTACTTATATTCATACAATTATTTGTTATACTTGTAATTCATAAAGCATTAGTTTATTTGTTGTAGTGAAGGTACATATATTCTAGGTAAATGGTATATTGGTTTCTAGTTGAGTGAAACTAACAAATATAATTATCTAAACCTATTGAGTTCATAAACCTTGGTTTTTAGTTCTATGTCTAAAATGTGTGAACCATAGTTTTTAGGTTTGTGGTTTGTAGTTCATGAAACCCTAGCTATGTTGCAGTGCAGGTACATATCTTCTAGATATATGGTCTACTAGTTTCTAGTTGACTGATACTAGCAAATATAATGATATAAACCTAATGAGTTCATAAACCCTAGTTTGTAGTTTTATGTTTAAATTTGTGAACCCTAGTTTTTTTTCTATTTATGCATGGAGCTTAGGTATATGGTTTAAGTATTTATACATAAGTGAGACTAACATAGCACATGATCTCTATGTATGTGAATTTATACTTCATAAACCCTAGTTTGTAGTTATATGTGTAAATTTATAAACCCTAGTTTTTAGGTTTATGATTTGCAATTTGTGAAACCCTAGTGTTTTTCCTATTTTATCTTGTAGATTAGGTATATGGTCTAAGTGGTTCTACATAAGAGAGAGTAAAATAATACATCATCTCTATATATGGGAAATTCTTTCAATCCATGAAACCCTAATTGGCTATATACTTGTAATTCATGTATGATTTTTTCCTTCTAATTCATACACTTATGTGTTTCTACTTGTAATTCATGAAACCCTAGTTTATTTGTTGTAGTGTAGGTACATATATTCTAGGTACGTGGTATATTGGTTTCTAGGTAATGGCATGCGAGGAGACCAACGAAGTTGATTGTTCGTCAATCTGACCTACGGTCGTCGAGATATGTCAAGTTGAAAGTCACATGAAAATGTCGTTTAGGGACACTTGGTGACTCTCGGTCTGGGAGCGAAAAAAATGGAGCAGAAATATTTCATGCTATTGGCTCCAACAAGTGTGTATGGGAAATGATGATATTGAAACACTACTAATACTGGCACGGTGGAGGATTTTGCAGAGTTGACCCACCAATACGAGAGTTGCATTGAAGGAAACTAAGCAAAACCCTGTTTTGCGAAACCGATGCACAATGAATTCACTGGGCCATGAAAACATGGTGGAGAGGGCCCACTAGAGGTAATGGCATGCCAGGAGACCAATGTATTTGACGACTCATCGATCTAACCTCTGGTTATCGAGTTATGTCGAGTTGAAAATCACATGGAAATGTCATTTAGGGACACTTGGTGACTCTCGGTTCGGGAGCAAAAAACCAAATGAGGTAGCAAGATTGCATGTCATTAGCTCCAATAAGTGTGTATTGGAAATTATGATATGGGAACACTACCAATACTGGAATGGTGGAGGGTTTTGCAAAGTTGACCCACATGCAAGAGTTGCATTAAAGGAAACTGAGTAAAACCCTAGTTTATGAAACCTATGCAAAATGAAGTCACTATGCCATGAAAACATAGTGGATAGGGACCACTAGAGGTAATGGCATGCCAAGAGACCAACATAGTCGATGGCTCATCGATCCGACCTCTGATTGTAGAGTTAAGTCGAGTTGAAATTCGCATGAAAAATGTCATTCAGGGACACTTGGTGACTCTCGATCCAGGAGCGAAAAACCAAACGGAGCAGCAAGGTTGCATGCAGTTGGCTCCGATAAGTGTGTATGGGAACTTTTGATATGGGAACACTACCAATACTGGCACGGTGGAGGGTTTTAGATATTTTACCCACCAATGTGAGAGTTCCATTAAACGAAACTGAGAAAAACCATAGTTTACAAAACCGATGCACAATGAAGTCACTAGGCCATGAAAACATAGTGGAAAGGGGCCACTAGAGGTAATGGCATGCTAGGAGACCAATGGAGTTGATGTTTTGTCGATATGACCTCCAGTTGTTGCGTTATGTCGAGTTGAAAGTCACATGAAAATGGGGTCCATGCAACCCTGGAAACGGTGTACCGACCCTGCAAAACCCTATGCTGAGCGATTGGGGGTGGATTTCCCATGGATTCCATTCCCAAAAAAACTTTCAGGAGCCGATGGAATCGAAAATCACCACCCGGTTTTGTTTTTGGACCCCGGCCTTGAATTGGCTAAGCATCCCTAAACGACTTTTGCAGGCCTAATGCAACTCAACGTAGAAAGTTGATCGGGGATCCAATGGATGAGCCGTTAGTTTTGTTGGGGTCGTGGCACAAGATTATGGCTAGGGTGGCCTCCCACCCAACTTTGCACTGCTCGGACACCCCTCCAGGACAAATTTTGAAAAGTAGGGTTTTTCCCTAGTGGGGTCCATGCAACCCTGTCAACAGTGCACCAACCCTACAAAACCCTATGTCGGGTGGTTAGGAGTGGCCTTCCCATGGATTCCATTCCCAAACACACCTACAGGATCCAACAGATTTGGAAATCATCGCCTAGTTTGGTTTTTGGACCCCGACCTTGAATTGGCCCATTCATCCCTGAATGGCTTTTATAGGCCTACTGCAACTCGCAATAGAACGTTGACCAAGGATCCTATGGATGAACCATCAATTCTATTGGGATCATGGCATGGGATTATGGCCAGGATGGCCTACCCCCCAATTCCGCATGGCCCAGCCATGCCTCAAGCCAGATTACGCAGACTACGGTTTCGCCCCAGTGGAGTGTAAGTGAAATTACCCAATCTCATTCAATATAGCCATTTGGATCCTCTTTGTTGCTAATTTCCTCCATCAATATCTCGTGCTCGGAATGAGGAAAGAATTAAATTTCCTTGGTTTAGTTCTTGTTTGCATTATCTATAGATGGATGTTCATGCCAACAATCAAGTTTGTGAAGTGATAGACCAAAGAACCTGGTCTGTAATCCATGAATACATTCTCACTAGTTCTTCTTGATTTCTTATCTAGTGTAATATATTCACCCTCAACCACCATCGATCCAATAGGAAATTCATTGCCTTCATCATCAATCAATGATATGTTTTTGATTTGCTTACCTCGAATGCATCATGCCGGCCAATAATTCATGCCCCATTCATTGTCTTTCAGGGAAACAACTACATATATGTGTCTTGGCTATACAAGATCTGTGATATGGTAGTAGTATTTCAAAATCGCTAACTAACCCTCCTCTTAAGTGAGTTTTTTCAATGAGTACACATGGGTCTACTGCAAGTGACACACGATCCCAATCATCAACTGAATCCATGCATTCGCATTCATCCCACTCACCACTACTACAAGGGTTGCAAAAGCAAGCAAGTTTCTGCATCCATATTTCAAATAGGGGGTTGTTTGAGCTTCGAACCGAATGAAATCCATGTGTTCCTTGTACTGTGCCGCAACTATAGGAATGGGATTGATCTATGTCAACCACATGCCAAAAATTCCTGATTGGCCCTCTTGCCCCTGTTGATTTATGTTTCACTTTAGTTCAGTCTGACATTGTTGCAGAGAACCATTGAACTATGGATTCTACATCTTTGATATGGGGGTTTCTGGTAAACCTCTTCTCCTCCCTTCGTAGTGCGGTCTTGATGCATGCATTGGTCCTATCATGCTCACCTTTTTCGTGCCCGGTCTCAAAGTAGTTCCATATATGCGACACATTGTAAGTCTTATGTAACATACTCATCCATTGGAAGACTCAAGAATTTTTGAACTAGCCTGTAGAACCATTTGACCATATCCAATGCTGATCCATCTGTATATCTCCCTCCTTTTTCCGATCATAGAAAATTTGAAAACAATTTTGCACATAATGCATATCATGGCATCTATCATCACTTATGTAAAAGTTTGTCTCCTTATGTATTATCCTGTTGTTAATGTTGCTCTCAGGGCCATGCCTATACGTAATATGTAACATGATGTTGACTTGGTGGCAATGGTAGTATTGACTCTGAATTTCATTTTGTGGCTGAAGGGTGTAGTTTTCTGCAAAATCCACAATTGACAATATGGTCACAATGGCAAGGTTGTCCCTAGATTTTCTGTACTTCTCATCCTACCATTGTGCTACATGAACATGTCGAACATACTTCTCAGTTTTATTGTACAACTCCATCAAAAAGTCACATACACGTACCTTTTTCCATGAAAATAAGGGTCGTATTATAATCTGACCTTTAAAGAATGTATATGTAGAAACTGAACATGTAAGAGGAAAAACTTGCAATAATCATTTGCACCCGTTACTTCACCAATGCAATATTTTTACTTTCCTTCACACTATCTGATTCATAGGTTACGTACTTGAAGCTCTGCATCTCCACGTTCATATTGCCAAATTGATGTTCATCGCTTCCATGAATGCAATGATTCAAAAGAGAAAACCCACTGCACCTAGAACAATTCCCATATAGACATGATTTTCTATAGTATTTTTTTCCTTCATGCCTTGGACACATGATGTTGACAATAAAATATCTCGATGCACATTAGAGGAAATTTGAGGCCTAAAATGGGCATCCTAAGGAAAATAATAAAATTATAGTTATAATAATAAAATAATAGTTAAAATAATAAAGTAATAGTTATTAATTTTGGAGGAAGAATGAAAAAAACTACTTTTTTGTTTGTATTTTCAACATATCTCCCTGTGTTTTTACTCAAATTATTAGCAGGAGAGCTCGTTGGATGCGGAATTTAATTCTACATCCAACGAGTACCCACATTGCATACTTTTGACGAACCCTACTACCCCAAAAACAAGAAATGCTTGAAAAATGTGATGATGGTGTGGGTACATTTTTTCAGGCATTTCTTGTTTTTGGGATAGCAGGGTCTATCAAAAGTATGCAATGTGGGTACTCGTTGGATGCAAAATTAAATTCTGCATCCAACGAGATCTCCCGCTCATAATTTGAGTAAAAACACAAGGAGATATGTCAAAAATATGAACAAAAAAAATAGTTTTCTTTTATGACAAATATGTCAATTCAACCATTATGGTTGACTCATTTTACTGAAATTATATTGGTTCTTGAATTCCAACTCACAAAATTTATTGTTGGCACGTTTTCTTATAAGGCCCATTTTAGACCCCAAATTTCCTCTAATGTTTGGTGGTATTACGGATTCATTGCAACCCTACTCAATGTTAGTATGCAAATCACAAAATATATGTTTATACATGTCATAAAAATATTGATAGAGTCTACATGGTATTTACAACAGCATGTGTTTCGATCAATGCATATACGAATGTGCCATGGTTTAAGTTTCTCAAAGGTCCTTTGGCCCAGGTTCAATTGTGTTTGCTCATTCCTTAATCTCT
>LPNX010709606.1:0-15000 GCA_001517045.1 Pseudotsuga menziesii | reverse complement strand
CATCATCATTATCATAGTCATCATCCTCATCATAATCATTGTCATCATCCTCCTCCTCATCATCATCATTGTTCATCATCATCGTCATGGTCATCATCATCATTCCATTGAAAATGCTTGAAAATAAGATCAAACAAAAGTTTCAACTAAACCTATCATCATCATCATTGTTCCTCATCATCGTTGTCATCATCATCATCCTCATCATCATCACCATCATTTTCGTCGTCGTCGTCGTCATCATCATCATCATCATCGTCATCGTCATCATCCTCATCCTCATCATCATCATCATCATCATCCTCATTATCATCATCATATTCATCATCCTCATCATCATCATTATCATCACCATCATAGTTATCGTCATCCTCATCATCGTAATCATCATCCTAATCATCATCATCATAGTCATACTATTTGTGATCATCATAGTCATACTATTTGTGATCATCATAGTCATACTATTCATGATCATCATCATCATCATCATTGTCATCGTCGTCATCATCATCATCATCGTCATCATCATCATCATAGTCAAGATCATCGTCGTCATCACCATCATCATCATCATCATTGTTCATCATCGTCATCATTGTTCATCATCATCGTCATGGTCATCATCATCATCATCATCAACAACAACATCATCATCCTCAGCATCGTAATCATCATCATCACCATCATAATCATCATCATCATAGTCATAGTCATCGTGATCATCATCCTCATCCTCATCCTCATCCTCATGATCCTCATCATCACCATCATTGTTCATCATCATTGTCATCGGCATCATCATCATCCTCATCATCATCATCATAGTCATCATCCTCATCATCAACATTGTAATCATCCTCCTCCTCATCATCATCATTGTTCATCATCATCATTCCATTGCAAATGCTTGAAAAGAAAATCAAAGCAAAGTTTCAACTTGACCTATGCGTGCACGCATGTTTAATGCATGCACACTTAGAAGCACAATCGTGCTTCTAGCACATGCGTGTTACTTTTTAAACTACGCATATGCGTGATTTAAATTTAGAATTTTGGAGGGCAACTTTTTTCCAACCTACATGGTGGATGACTTGGCTTCTTTGGTTTTAGGTTCGGGTTGCCAAACCAAGCAGTTTGGACTGTCTTATGACAAGAAACATGTTTTGTACCACTTCTCCTATATCCTGCATTATTTTACATATGCCACGCTCAGTCCACTGCTAATGAAAATACACACACTTGTGTAATTCTGTCTGTAGATTCTGAATATGTCATTTTTATTTAAATCTATTATCTTTTTCTATTATTTAAATGTTAAATGGACTAACGTCAATCTAACACAAAAGGTAGGCTATTTACTTTGGCTATAACTTTTGATTGGCTCACCTATTTAGAAAATGGAAAAGAACCCGCACAAGAAAACACAAAGACCTACACCCTAAAAAACAAATATCATTCATTGACTATGTTAAGACCAAGATGTCATGACCCAACGCTCGACCTTGTCATTTTAGGGCATCATTGACTTCCTTAAGTTAAAAAATATATATAACATAAATAAATATGGAAAAATAACGTTGCACTAAACACGCCTATTATCTACAAATATATATAATCTTTTTCACAAAATTCCACCATTTGCATACAAAACGAGTGGACCAACGCAAACATATTCATTGTTTTTTGGGAAAAAAATAACATACCAACCTTAGAAGAACCTCGTTTTTTGGTATTTATACTTAGTTTCCATAAATAAAAGTTATATATTCTGGAAAGTAATCTCATTGTCCACATTTCATATTCTTAGGACATATTCCAAAAAGTTGTGTAGGTACCTCTAATATTGCTTTTTGACGTTCATATTTCTGTTTTTTCATAAGTCCATTGTAATGAATGCGTCATAAGTGACCAGCATTAGCTTGCACCAACCCGAATCTAAAACCTAATTATATCTATATGGAAAACCTAAACGTGTAATAAGAACTGTATATTAGCTTCTAGCAAGATGCCCAACTACTAGATGCATGAGTTTATTAGGAGTTTGGAGGAGTTTATTAGGAGTTCGAACTATTTTATTAGGATTTCAAGTCTTACATCACTACACATTAACTAGACCCCTAGATTCCAAATGCACTTAGACTAATCCTTAACTGATTAGAGTTGAAGTTAAGCTAATAGTTCTATCTAATAGTTATCCAATATAATTGTGATTAGAGTTGAAGTTAAGATAATAGGTCTAGAATCATTGGACTTAAGCTAAGAGTTGTATCTATTAAAAGATGGAATTAATCTTGTAGTTGTATTTAGTAATCGAATAGTTGAAGATTAATTTTAATTTTTACAACTATCACTAATTGTACTTATCACATGTTAATTAAGCTATATTTTTTATTTTTTTGAAATTATTAATTATTAATTTTGGATGAGGCCCATAGAATCAATACACTTGTCTCATTCTAGTTTAATCTTGGATGACACCCATAGAATCAATCTAGAGAGTACACTAGTCTCATTCTCATCCATAGATGAAAAAACATAGATGATAGTCTACCCCAAAATTCTAAAATATATACACCTATTGACGTAATCAATGTTTTCTTGTCTAATGATGTATTTTAAAAATACAACCATTCTTATTAGTTCGTGCCCCCTGCTAGCACCCGGCTAGTAGGGACTCTATGAAAAGGCTTGCTGCCTTTCGAATTAGTCTTCACTTAAACCAAAGCTGATCTACACACAAATCAAAACTATAACCTAAGTTGTCTTATTTTTTCAATTTCGTTTTCGCTTAAATTAATCTATTTTTTCATCAAAATGGGAACCAACCTCTCTCAAAACCAATCAAATGATTTGAGGCCTTATTTGGCCTCAAATGGAAGAAACTCTTATTAGTCCCTGCCCCTACTATAAAGTTTCTTACGCAAATGTGTAATATGAAACTCATACATGAACTAATGTTAACTTTTAGTTAACATTAGTTTTGCAACATTTTATGTTATAATTATGTTTCATATAAGTTAACATAGTTTTGTAACATTTTATGTTATAATTATTTTTCATATAAATTAACATTAGTTTTGTAAAATTGTATGTTTTAATTATTTGAATACATTTTATGTTATAATTATTTTTCATATAAGTATGTTATCATAGCTATGATGTTGGTGTGCATGCTCGACACCCTGAAGCTCTTACTTCATATCACTTGTACAACATTCAACATGAGCAGCTTGTCTTCCTACTGGTATTCTTGTCAAAACATATCACCTGCACAACATTTAAACATATCACCTATACAACATTCAACATGAGCAGCCTGGCTTCCTGCTGGTATGTTTGTCTTCCTTATTCTAAGAGTCCCCTTTGCTTGAAGGAATACAAGAAGAGTTCTTGTTGGAATTCATTCTTTCCTAATTTACCACTCACATAATCAAATTGCAAGTATGGTTGCAGGTAGAATAAACCATTTTCTTTTGATCTTTTTATTTTGTTTCAACATAAGATATTGATATCGAACCCTTCAACAATAATAGCTAAATTGTCAAAGCAATAAATACAAAATATAGGTATGGGTATATTGATAGCATCTACATGTTTGCATAAAAGATTGAATGATGTTGAACCTCTAGAAAACTGAAGCGCATACTCATTGTTGTATCATATCTGCAACAACATTTAAAAAATAGAAGAATTTGGAAACATTCTAATGGAAGCATTTTTGCTTAGTTTTCCAAGTTTTTCAGGGTCGAGTTTATGCTTGCTATTGTTGCAGATATTTTTGATAATTTTGTGTTGATGACGATTTCAAGGATGCTGAGTTCCGCAACATACTTCAGAGAGCCACCAATTTAGCAGCTGCATATTCACTTTGACACTCTGAACAATTAGTGTTGAAACAATATACAATAATTATCCTAGGATTCGACCCATTACTTCAGATTCATTGATAACCTCGGGTAAAGGTGGCAGAACCACATTTCCTATTTCTTTAAACGCCTTTGTCTTTGTTGTTTTTCCTTTATGAGCGGTGATATCCTATCTTTGTCTAAATATACAAAAAATAAAAAATAAATAACCAGTGGATCTGTTCTTAACAGAGGGAAAGGGAGCGGATTTTGTTTTAAGATCATAAAGGCATTTTACATCAGTGAACCAAAAATTAAGGACTAAACTTAAAAATTCGAAAGATTAAATTTGTAATACTCATTTTTTATTTAATTACTAGTACCAATAGATCTAGTAGATATTATGGTTCCATAAACATTTTACCTTGAATCAGTGTCTTGGCTCTCAAAAACGCTGCTTCATATTTCTTACCGAAGGACTGCGAAAGGAGACCTTAGGTATGAGGCCCATGAACGAAATATGTCAATATCTAAATCACCTCCTTTCCTTTTCAGTCTATTTAAACGTTAAAAGTTTGTTTTTTTTTACAGGTAGAAATATACAAGGCTACTTAGTAGGCATTCTTAACTACATTATACAAGGCTACTCAATAAGCATTGTTAACTGCATTATAAAAGGCTACCCAGTAAATATGGTTAACTACACTATCTATGTAGCTGAGTCCAATTTAAATGTTGTACTATCTATGTAGCCAAGGCCAATTTAAATGTTAGATGGAACTTTATTGATAATACATTCCAATCTAAATCTAAGTGTTAGATAGAGAATAAAGGTCATAAATGTTAAATAGCACTCTTAGTTAGAACTTGATTGAAAGTATAGTCACCATCCCAAATAGAACTTCACCGATAGTATAGTCACCATCCCAAATAGAGCTCACCGATAGTACAGTCACCATCACAATTGTACTAAGCCTTTAAGAACTAAGTAATATCTATTTTAGTGTATAAAATATATTCATTCTATTACATGGATCATTAGGCAAATGCAATGACAATGGCGAGCAGTTCGACGATATGGATAGTAATGGAAGGGGAAGTGGAAATGGCAATGTGGCATTTTGTGCTACAAGGCAGATGGCTTAACCAGAGTCACAACGTTTCCCCATGATATGTGGGATGGCCCCTTCTAAGAAATATTATCTCATTTTACTTTCGAGCGCAGGAATTTGTTAAGGAGCGGTGTGAAATGTACGTGATCTCAAGTTGTTAATTGTATATGTTATGACCCTTCCTTACTGATTTTTAACTAGATTTCTATTGATTATGGATTTGTATCAATCCTTGTTTGAAAATGAATTTCTATGTAATTAATTCAGATTAGTGAATTTATGTGTAATGAATTTCATATTAGTGAATTTCATATCAGCCAGTAGCTAGTCCACATTGGTGAAGGCCCATGCAACAATCCATTCAGATCCACGATCTATCCAAATGCACGCATCAATTATATCCTATGCAGTTTCAAATCGAAGTCAATTTTATCGTAGGTTGAAGAGAGCAATCAAAATTGACAAAGATCTAATCTCAACAAACCTATGATCTTTCATAGTGCTCATCATTCTGAAAGGAAAACATGCAACCTACAATTTGTGTGATATATGTAACATGTAGCAACCACAACAATCTCCAGTGATAGCGACCTCCATTGTCAGTGATCTGGCGATAGATCTTGCTTAGTGATCCATTCTTTCAAGGTTTCTTTTTGGTCTTTTGTTGGAGATATGAATGTTCTTGCAACAACATACCAACGATCTAGTGCAACGTCCACTTAATTAATAGGGTTCTCATGACAAGTGTGCCCTCTCCATGTTTGCCATAGTTCCTCTGATTCATATACCATATGACAAAAGCTAAAAATCCTTATATATAACATCTAGGCTAAAAACCTTAATACATGACATCTAATACTAATATTGCATAGAGACATCTAATACTAATATTGCATAGAGAGTCTATCTCCAAAGGCAGGGACTTACTTCCTTTAGCAGCCACTCTTGTTTATATATTTATCAATGCATTTTGTTACAACAATTCTAATTTAGCAATAAAAGATGAATTTGTTCTTTTAAATTGTGAATTTTATTTTCATTAAATGTATTTTCTTACATTTTATATATATTTAAAATCTTAACAGAAAAATAGTTCTTAAAATTTATTCTCTCACATTTGTACATTGGAAATTTTAAAATATTATTATTTGCAAAAAAAATTGTCATCAATTTGTAAAATTTGATAATTTGTAATATGAACCAATTGTAAAAATCATCCTATTTGTTTCTTGAATTATAGATTGGAAAAAAATCAAAATTATCTTTCCAAACACTTCATTAAAACTTAAAAATTATTAAAAAAATGAAAACTTACTAAACCCCACAAAAACTAACTAATTTACAACTCATAACTATGTAACAATAACATAAAAAACATAAAACGAGAAACTCCAAGTTATGTAACTACATAATATTACAATTTGTCGAGCCATGTTATGTAAACCCTCACAAAACCAACTGATTTACATCTCATAACTATGTAACAATAACATAAAAAAACATAAAACGACAAACTCCAAGTTATGTAATTACATAATATTACTCCAAGTTATGTAACTACATAATATTGCAATTTGTCGAGCCATGTTATGTAAACCAACAAAAACCAACTGATTTACATCTCATAACTATTTAACAATAACATTAAAAAACATAAAATGACAAACTACATAATATTACAAACTCCAAGTTATGTAACTACAAACTCCAAGTTATGTAGTACTGTTGACTTAACTACAAAATTGTTGTAGATATATTTATTCTCATGTTTTTGGAATCTTCTTGCCACATAAGTGTTCATGCAAAATTGTTAGTTTACTATTAAGTGAACCTGCAATAACATATGGCAATGTCGGGGACATTGCCACCACGTGGCTCTTGTTTGTACTATGAACCATTTGTAAAAAGCATCCTATTTGTTTCTTGATTTATAGATTGGATAAAAATCCAAATTGTCTTTCCAAACACTTTATTAAAACTTAAAAATTATTAAAAAAATGAAAACTTACTAAACTCCACAAAAACCAACTAATTTACAACTCATAACTATATAACAATAACATAAAACAAAAAACTCGAAGTTATTTAACTACATAATATTACAATTTAATATTATAATTTTCCGAGCCATGTTATGTAAACCCCACAAAACCAACTGATTTACATCTCATAACTATGTAACAATAACATAAAAAAACATAAAACGACAAACTCCAAGTTATGTAACTACATAATATTACGATTTGCCGAGCCATGTTATGTAAACCCAACAAAAACCAACTGATTTACATCTCATAACTATTTAACAATGGCGAGCGTTATATACTGGACAGACTCATCTTTAAGGCGCGCCTGTCAGTTGTCAGACGCTTCCACCATCGCCCATGTGCCATACATTAGCATCGGACTGATTTGGACATCCTCCTCCATGGCTCATTCGACATGATATGGCATCCATCGATGCTCTGGCCGGATTTTCAGGCAGTCGGCAAGTTTCAGGCGGTCGGCGGCTGTGGGCTGCAGGCTCGAGGTTCGGGGCTGCGGATTCGCATGCTGAAGATCTACAGACGGATTTACTAAATCTTATGCCAAATCATACATCGTCCTACGTCGTCTACCTGCCGAGACCCGTGATTGAACTGATAATGTTTTCTGTTTTAAGACGTCTACCTTCCGAGACCCCGCCATTGAACTGATAATGTTTTCTATTTTAAGACGTCTACCTGCTGAGACCCCGCGATTGAATTAGAAAGCAAGCCAGTGAGCTTCTCGGAAGAGCTGTAGAGGTTAGTAAATCTTGCACATACAAACTTCTGCACTGATATTTTATTGTAACCTATTTCATTGTCATGGCCATTCCATGAAATAGCATAGCAAGGTAATACTTCCAATTTCATGGTTTCTCGTAACAGTGGTAAAAGGAATGGATTTCAGATTTTGTTTGACGATCTCTTTCAACCTATAGAGTTGGAGTTGTTTCTATCACTTTATTTTGAATATGGTATTAACGATTCCAAATTTCCCTTTTGACACCTCTTATTTTTTACAGTTCCATTAAAAACCCACTTATAACAGAGTCTTAACGCCTTTAGCTTTTGGTGGGAGTAAGTTTCTAGTTTTTTGTTGCAACACAGCTATTGTGGAATTCAATTTAGAACAACTAAGTCACAAAGTTCAAATTATAGCGATATAAGACATAGAATTCAAAGCATGTAGCCAATAGCAACAGAGTAGCGTATAAGGAAAACTTAAATTGGAGTCGAATTGCTAAGATGTAGATGCAGGCTATCTTGATGACTAGGAAGCCATGGAGGTGGTACAATAGGTCTGAATAGCAGATCCAGAGAAGCCATTAAAGTTAGAGCGGGTGGCAATAGTGTAAGCGCCCATATTGGGAAAAACAAGCCAGTCACCGACACCCAGCTCCGGCAACAAGTAATCTGTGAGTATTGTATCCACAGCTACACTGGTCTGTCCAAACATAGTTGATCGATACTTGGGAAGCCCCGTGCAGGAAGTATTAGCACGGCGATATTTGCAGGCCAGAGGTAACGCGGTGAGTTCAATTTTTCCGTGGAGAAGGCAACTCATGGAGCCATAGATCCCGTCGTTAATCCAATACTCCCTCATTTCTCCTCTCGCTCATTTACCTATCACATTGGCGGCCAGAGAGAATGCAGATTCGGAAAAATATTGACCTGGTCCACCAATAACTGAAACCGCCGTTTCATCCGGGAAATTAATCTTCAAGGCCATTCAAATCGTACTCGCGACCTCTGTAAATGTCGGTCCCGCTGTGAAACCACCTCCTATGTGAAGAATACCAAGCTTGCGCAAGCTGTATCGGGGAGCAGCATTGAAAACCCCCCGAGCAGCCCTGAGAGCTTCGGCGTAAACTCAGGAGCGTGACACGCCCCTACCAACGTGAAACGAAACGCCAGCCACGGTGAGGCCCGACTGCTGTGCCGACTGCAGCAACAGCCTGACTTCTTCCGTCAGGGCTCCATATTTGGAATCGGGGCCCAGAGAGCACCCCGTACCGTTATTTTCCTCATCGGGCACCTTCACCCTCAGATTTCAAAACGTCAATTATACTCTTCTCCCAAAAATTGCCATTGAACTCAATTTTAGCTATAGCAGCGTGAAAAGATAAATTAATAATGAATACATGCAGATTTTCCAATTTCCCCATTAAGATTTGTAGCACTGTTCAAAATTCCTGCCAACGCACTGCCAAGAATTAGTTTTTTCTATAATGTACAGTATGGGAATTGAAGGTATTCAGAATCTTTATGAGGCGGGGCCTGTGTATGGGAAGCATCCATCCAAAACATTACGCTTCGTAGAAGATGATGAGGTAGCTGGGAGTCCAGGAAATGAGAATGAGAACAATAATAACGAAGGGGAAGGGGCCCAACATGATTCATTTTCCTGTTGTTAGTCCCAAAGTAAAAGTGAATAAGGTAGACAATGTCTTCAGTCTGGAGACCACGTCAATAGGAAAAGAAGAAACTCATGAATTCCCTTTAAGTAAACTTACTTAAATAATCCATCACTCGACTCGATTTTGGTTGTCATAATTGAAATACCAGCCCACTTCATCACTGCAAGACCATTGATTCCATCATAGTCATTGTAGGACATTCTGAGAATCCAAACCTTTAGTTTATGAATATTGAAGGCAGGGCTCACAATCCTTCTGCGCTTGACCCATCTCAACCCATTTATAAAAGCCAGTCCCTGACCGAACAGAGCGATTATAAGAGGTCTTGGATTCTGCTTTTCATAATAACCAAACTTATTCGATAAAACTTCCTTGATTAGCTCTGGTTCTGCAACATAGAGCCTTGAATGGATTCCATACCAGTAGAAAAAGGTCTCTCCTGAACATAAACAAATTAACAAAGACCAATAACAATTCTTGTATCAACCTTCAGACTCTCGTAAAGTTCAAACAGTTGAAAGCGTATATTCTAAAAATCTAGAAGGCTAGTGACTACAAGAGCTACATACGAAAGTAGAACAAGCCTTTTAAGGAAAAGAGAAGGAATGATAGACAGAACCATATATTTGACACCACTAATGATAGTGTGGTAGAATTCTAGGAACAATGTCATGAGAAATCTTCTGCATAGGCTGTGCATGAGACTCCTTCAGAAGCTGTCTGTACTCTGGCATGCACCCAACGAGTATCTCGTAAGGTGGACCTATTTGTCTTTAAGGTTTTGGATCTCATGAAAAGAATACCTTACTAATATATTTAATCATCATTTATTCTAGACTATATGGGTTAGATTTCTTTTGTTTTATTCAAACTCCCTCAGTTGGTAGGAGTGGGATTTGGTATGATAAACCATAAACTAGAGGCATCTATTCCCCACTTAAAATCAAGTCGGGATCGCACCCAACCTAGAGTACACCAACAATCAACTTGGTCATATTTGGGGTGTCTCCTCCCAACTAGTTCAACCCTAAGAAGAATTGAACCAAGATCATCTTGTTGATAAGACCCACACCTTAATGGAATGCAATCTAATAAGAATTGACATTAATAGGTTTATGTTATTTTAATTGTTAATATTTAATACAAATATCCTATGCACCCAATAGAACCAATCTTTTTAGGTATTAATAATTAATAAAAATATTTTATTATTAATTAATTTATATTTCACACCTAAATATAACAAAAACATAAAAAAGATTATTATATAACATAGTGTTTGGTAGTTTTAATTCATAAAACTAAGACCCACTATTATATTATATAATATGATGTTTTTTTAAAATAATTATAGTTTCATTAAAAACACACACATCATACATGGTTATTGTATATAATAAAACTAAGAATCATTATTATATTATATCATATTTTCTTTTTTGAAATAATTACAATTTTATTAAAAAAAAAACAGCATGATACATTGTTATTGTAAAACAATAATATTTTTTTAAAACTAAGATGGTGTATATGTTTATTAAATATTTTAAAAACAACCAATGAGTTATAGTGATATTTACATTAAAATTATAAATTATAATAATGTTTACTCAATATTAAATATTTTAAGTATTAAAAAAATAGACTCTAATTTGAACACACACAAAAAAAAATTTCTTTTATATTTGTAAACCAGAAAGGTTTTTATGTACACACTTCTTTTAGAACATTTTCTTATTTTAAAGTTGTTGTAAATACACTATGCTTTAAAGTCATTAGATTTAGGTTTTATCTTGCATAATTCACTTTACTTCAATTCAATATTGATAAAAAAAAAGTTCTAAAATTTTGTTAGATACTTGTTATTAAATAGATATTTGATTAAGTGAATAAGCTTTAATTATTTAAGATATTTGAAATTAAAATGAAATAACAATACTATTTAATTTCATAATTAATAAAAAAATTGGTCTAGTATAGATTAGAATAATGGTATCTACCTCATTCACATTATTTATTAGGAATATGGATTATCATAATTTATCTTAAATTCAACATAGACTTATTATTGATGGTTTTATACAAAGTAATATTAGCGTTAGATGATGTATCAAAATTTTCGTAAACTCTATAAGCTATTCATGTAAACCTTGTAGATGGCTATGGTAAATATTTACTTTATTGAAGATTTGTAAGAATGTTATTTTAATTTGTTGGAAATATAGTGCAAATTAACATTTTTACTTTTTTATGAGTTTAGCTTCTATTAAAGATACAAATTATTATTTATACTTTAATGATTATGGATCAAGGATTTCATTGGAGACATTGGATATATTAATGTCTTTCTCTTAGTGCACTTCATGTTCTAAACGAGATAGATTAGATTATTATTTTTATCTATGAAAACAAATAAAAACTGAAAAGTCTCTTCCCTTAGGAAAATATATTTGCGTTTTCAATGATGTAAGCTCGAATACTTTTGAAATATATTAAAAATATTAAGGAGAAGAATGTTTCCATGTTAATTTTGTTGGAAAGTGGTTATCTATAGAATATAAAAATAATTTATGGATCCTAGTGACAAAAATTTGCATATTTTAAATAAGTTTTATTGAAAAGTTATTTGTTCCCCATTTAAAAGGAAAGATTAGTAATTAAATGTTTGGAAATGGATTATTTCTTTCCTCTTTAAACTTAAAGAGGATTGAGACTCTATGTTTATGAAATGACTTCCATTATTTAGCCCATGTGGCATGTACAATTTTTAGAAATAATTTAGGTAAATTTTTAATACATTTGGAAATTAGTAGTTATAATTTTTTTTTGTTGGATTTTTATTATTGTTATGATTCTAAACTTTTAATTTAATTGTTTTTCAGATCTTCTATAAAACTTTATTAATATTTAGACTACACCAGTTCCACTTTCAGCACAAGGTATGCCATATTTTATTTACATTAAAAGTTCATACCAATATATATATAATTCATATTGATGTGATGATTATTTAAAGATTTACTATATATTAGTTCTTTCATTTTTCAAGTCATTGATAGTAATGACTATTTCAATATTGTTTAGTAAATGTTTAAAATTGAAATTATCATATTAATATTGGTGTTGTAACTTGTATTGATCTTGATGATATATTGATTTGATGATTTCTTATGTTCTAATTTATATCATTTTTTTTCCATTCTTTACAATGCTATTGTCATAATTTTTATACAATTTCCTTCATTTTTAATTCATATTGATGTTAATGATTATTTCAATATTTGTTTCTCATTCTTTACTAATTTTATAATCCATATCAATGTTGATGTTAAAACTCATTGTGATGTGATCATTATGTTAAAAAAAAATTCATTAAATTATGAAATTATCATATTAATACTGATGTTATAACTTATATTGATCTTGATAATTATTTCAATTGGTTTTTTTATTTTTATTTTGCATTCCTTAATTTTTATGATTGTATTGTCATAACTTATATACAATCTCTTTTATTTATTTAATTCATATTGATGTTAATGACTATTTCAATTTTTTTAACTCTTTTTTTTCGAAATTTTATAATTTATGTCAATACCAATGTTATAATTCATATTAATGTGATAGTTATTTCAACATATTTTTCATTAAAATTCAAATTATGATATTATTATTGATGTTATAAGCTATGTTGGTTTTTATGATTATTTCAAGGTTTATTTTTTCTCATTATTTAAGGTGTGATTGTATAATTATTTCAAGTTTTGTGGTATCCAATCTCTTACTCTCTTTTTTAATTCATATTGATGCCAATGATTATATCAATATTTTTTCTCTCTTCATTAGAAATGTTATAATTCGTGTCTATGTTTACATTATAGCTCATATGGATGTGTTCGTTAAAATATAAATCATCATATTAATATTGATGTTATAACTCATATTGTTCTTGATGATTATTTCAAGGTTTTGCATTCCTTATGGTGGTATTGTTATAATTTATATATAATCTCTTTCATTTTTCATTCATATTGATGGTAATGATTATTTCAATATTCACTTTTCTCACTTCTTCTTAGTATAGTCATGATTCATATTAATGTTCATGTTTTAACTCATATTGATGTTGATGATTATTGCAATATTTTTTTTCCTTTAAACTTGTAGTTGTAATGCCATACACAAGCTCTTTCATTTTTTCATTCATCTTAGTATTTTTTTTCATTCTTCATGTAGTATTGTGATTTAGATTTTATATCAATATTGATGATTATTGTGTAATATATATTCAATACTTCAATGGGTGAGATATGTCTTGATGCCAGAAGTCAAGGGTTATGTGCTTTCATCTATAGGTGAGGCTCCCCTTGCACATCCATCATTGGATGTTAGACTGGCAAAGGAGACATCAATGATCTCAACAAACCAATATTAAATTAAATAACATATATATTTTAGTTTTCTATTATTATATATAAAATATATAATAATACATGTCTTAGATTCTATAATACCATTATAAAACTAACAATGTATACTCTATTTAAAACAATTATCATTTTACAATAAAAATATTCGAGTGTGTATATACAATAAATACATTACTATGTAATGTACATTGTGTAAAAGTTATAGCACTGATATATTTATTGTATAGTAATTCTTGTTTTAAAAAAAAGTGTACAGTATTATTTTTTAATGGTAATATAGAATTCAAATTTTGTATTATTATATGTTTTATACATATTAATACACTTTAGAACTAGAGATCAACTTACAATCTTTGTTTTTGTTTCAGATGGAAAAACCTAAATCAAATGTTACAGTTGGAATAAGACATTTAGTGGATGATCCACGGCTTAGAAGACGTTTTCAAATTCATGTTATTCATGCTCATCGAGGAAAATTATCTAACCAAGAGTTGAAGGAATAAATTGCCAAAAATTTCAATGTTGTCAATCACCAAACAATTTTTGTTTTTGGTTTTCGTACATATGGTCATAGATCTTCAGGTTTTGGCTTGGTTTATGACAAGTTGGAGGATGCCCTCAAATATGAGCCAACTCGTAGATTGGCTAAAAATGGCCTCCATGGTGTTGAAAACAAAATCCTAAAGGATAGTAAACTTAGGTGCAAGAAAGTTAGGGGTGTGAAAAATAGGAAGAAATAGATGTAGTTTCAATCCAATGACCATGATATGTTTTTTGGTTGTCTTTTTGACATTCGTATATTAGAATCTATGGTTCTATATATTTATGAAACACACTTATGTTTATTTTTTTATATAGTCACTTGCAAATATGATCACGGTTTTATATTGATGTTAATGGTTATTTCAATATTGTTTAGTAAATGCTTAAAATTTAAAGTATCATAGTAATGTTAATGTTTTAATTCATTGACCTTGAAATTTTATAATTCATATTATTGTTAACATAAATTTTAATGTTAGCTAATTTTATAATTCTTACTGATATTAATGATCTTTTTAAAATTTGGTAAATGTTTAAAATTGAAATTATCATATTAAGGTTGATGTTAGTCTTTATGATTATTTAAATGTGATTTTTTTCTCATTCCTTATTATGTATTTCCA
>LPNX010709584.1:2463-109375 GCA_001517045.1 Pseudotsuga menziesii | reverse complement strand
AGCAGATTGGGCTAAAGGAGGAGACCAAGTTTGCCAAGGCATAGGTGCACTCCATGAGTTCTGAATGGGAGTTTGATAATTTGCATTAAATTGTTGCATATGGTCTTGGGACATACCTGAGAATCGTGGCTGCCAAGGTCCTCTTTGTCCCATGAAGTAAAGAGACTCCATGCTTTGACTTTCCTCCATTCGGGCTGCCTGCAACTCTTTCAATCTAGGGCAATCATCAGTCTTATGATTAAAAGTGCATAAACCACAAATTTCAATAGCATTTAAAGGACATTCTTTAAGTGGGTGCTTCTTTCTACACTTAGGACAAAAGATGGACAAGGCTTGATCTTGCTGGTCCTGTTGTTCTTGTCTTTTCTTAGTTTTTGCTACCTCAACCTGTGTTCCCAATGTACTCAATAAATCGGTTTTGAAATCCTCTAGCAAATTTCCAAGTTCAGCCCTAGAAATACCACTATTTGCAGACTTGTTTACTTTGGTAATGATGTCTCTTTTTCCAGTCCTAGCTTTCCCTCTTGAATATTTTTGACATAGATCTTGTATTTCATCAAATGGAAGGTAAGAAATGTCACGTTTGCCCATAACATTTAAAATATCTAAATACTCCTCTCTTATTCCTTTCAAAAATATTGTTCTAATCATTTCTGATGTTAAGGAATTGTATTTAGATTTTTGTAAATTATATGAAAACCTTTCCAAATACTCCTCTAGAATCTCATCCTCCTGTTGAGTCATGCCAAAGATATCATCTTTGAGATCCTTTGATCTACAATAGGCTTGATATTTCTGAAGAAAAATCTTCCTCATTTCATCCCAAATAGTAATAGAGTGTTCTCCTAGGCCCATAAACCACTTCAAGGCAGCTGCCTTAAGGGTAGCAGGGAAAAGACGGAGCTTATGGGTATCATCAGTATACCCATAAGTTCGACACAAGATGTCGAATTCAAACAGAAAAGAGTCAGGATATTCAGAGGTTAGGCCATAAACGTTTGGTAAAACAGAGGGTGGAATGTTCTTCATCTTTACATCTTCTCCTAGGATAATACTAGTGTCCAAAATAGGAAATTTGAAGGTAGCTTCCTGATCCTCTTCTATCTTCTCATTTCTCTCATGTCCTCTTTCTTCTTCTCTTTCATGTCTCCTCTCTTCTTCTCTCCTCTCCTGTCTGCGTTTGTTTTCTATTTCTACCATCCTCTCATACTCCCTTCTCTGCTCAGCAGTTGGGCCTTTTGACGTTTCTTCCTCAGACATTTTGGAACTACCAACTATTGAAAAACCTTTTGGAAGAGAAGCTCCTGTTAGTTCTGTTTTTGGGGGGTTTGTACGAAATCTTCCTTTTTCGTCTCTATGTCTTGACATAAAAGTAAAACCTAATCTGTGTTTTTGTTTAAAATTTTTGTTTTTACCAGAAATCTAAGGTTCCTAAGTCTGCTTCTACAGTGCCTCCCCGGAAACAGCGCCAAAATGTTGGGCTCTGATCTATCAGTGTTAATCAGAACTTGAATTTAAAATCAATCCGGATTTGTGAACTTCGAGACACATCCAAGTTTAGGACAGAGAAGCTGGACTCATTTAGAATTTAGCTATCTGTAATTAAATCTACTGACAGAAACTAAGATACTGCAGCTCACAGAGACACAATCCTCTTACAAGGGTAATTTCATTGTTTCATTTGTTAAGCATACAGTAATTGGTTTTGTGAAAGCATAAAAGACTGAGGTAAAAATTAATTAAACAATGAATTTATAAATCCTAGGATCAAACTGCAAAATTCCACCAGCGCTGAAGACACATTCACCAATCAAGATCTCTTTCAAGACAACATTCATAATCTGTAAATGTTCTTTATCATCTCTCTATCAAATAAACAGCATTTAACAATACACAGAGGTCGTGGTTGATATCCTCATCATTTATCCAATGAAGAACAACGTTTACCAAATATTGCCGGTGATATACAGCATGATAGAATTTGCAATTTAAACCATGAATTGAAAGAACAGAGCATTAATAAAATCAATTGAACACTTAACTGAATTTGTTTTGCAATCTATAAATTAAATCTACCAGAAAACACATACCAATGGCTCGATTAAAGGATTTGCACCAAGATGAAATCGCTGCAATTATCAAATCAATACACCGGCAATGTAAAAGTGCGAGAGCTCAACGATGGGGGCCCTCCAAAGCCTTGCTCCACGCACAATGAAATATTTACAGAACTAAAGTTTGATATTCATTCACCAGAAAATCGTTTACACAGAGATGCCATGCAGATTGGAAGCACAAGTGCGTTCCTCTTCAAAATCGTGATAAAAACTTCATTGTCTTGCAATTGATTTATACAAATTCTAATTCAAACTGAAATTGCTTTAAACTTGCATCTAATTTAATGCTAGAGCTAACGAAATCATCTTCAGGATCGTGGAGTTCCACAAAATCAGCATTGTTCCTTCTTTTGTGTTGAATGCAGAACGGGTGGCCACCTTTGACTCAGATTGACTTGACATCTGCACAGGCCACTTCATCTGACTGTTGGATGTTCATCCATCTGTGGACATTAAGGATCCATTCTTGATCTTCCATTTCCCTCCTAACTGTCCTGCAATTACTCAACCTTGGAGGAAATGCGGGAAGTTAGTACATCCCGTAGTCTAAGTAAAAATCCTAGTTAAAATGCCTAAAAAAATCACAAAACTCAATTTATTAATAAGCAAATGACATTATACCTCTTTAACCATGGTTTATAGATGAACTTTAAAGCTTTCTACTCAAAATGGAGGTTTTATAAAGGAAATGAGGGTTATATAAGAGGCAAAAAGGGGTCAAAGACAGTGCCCAACAATACCGTGGGAAAATACTATGGTTAACCCAATACCATGGGTCTGCTAAACTGTTGGCCAACACACATCCCAATCCCAACCCCAAGAAAAGGGGAATGAGTGTACAATACACCTGGGGTACAAACACAACTGAATAATATCTCTGGATCTGGTAGATCAGGCTCCACAACCAATGTGTAGAAATATAAAATTACCACCTCTAAGTACATTATATATTTAACGATGACTATCTCATTTGGAATTCACTACCACAATTACAGGACAATGAATCCTCACTCAGTTTGATGTTAAGTTCGTAAACAACACACACATTACATGATATTGATTGATATGAATGAATTTAAATTCAAAATAGTTATAGGGAATAAGGCTCCTTTCCTTTACTATCTCATACCTCACCACCCCTAGTGAGAGAATGTTCACAACAGTACACCCAAATCAAATGCATAACAAGTTATAATGATTAAAATATTCCTGAAGGGACTCTTACCCAATCTCCTTTCAACACTTATGTAATAAATAATAAATAGACCATCACCTGCATGGATTCCATTAGCACATTCGATGTTACCTAATAAACTGGTCTCTTAACAATAAATCCCACAATTCTTATACCAAACTCTTGATTCCATATATATTATCCCATCTTCTCTTAACATTGCTACTGGTCACATGTAAGAGTAGCATAAAAAAATGTGTGTATGTGATGTTTTTTGTACATGAATGTCCACTTAGTATGTATTTTTTGATCTTTATACATGTGATAAATCTTAAATGAACATCAAACATGAACTAAGTACCAATCCAAAACATAATTATCTAATGAATCAACCACTACATTCAAATTTCTTGGGATATGATGCTATGAAATGAACTCGAAATACCTATAAAGAAGATGGACCCTTCAAAAATTATGAAGAATTAAGGGTTTACATATGGTGTAGACTCGGGTTAGTTGTATTAGAATAATAAAAAACCCATTCCCATACTTTGTACACATTTATTAATCTTTATGGTTAATTTCATAGTTCCTAGACTAGCTAGTCGGCATCCACTTGCACCACTTGGTCAAAACTTGCCATAACTAAATCCATGAACTCCCTTCATAAATTATGGATAATATTATTCCAACTACATAGAATTCCCATTTTATTAAGTGTGATTTCCTGCCTTATCCAAACTTAGACTGCTTTTCAACAGCTTTAAGATAAAAGGGTGAAATCTAGTCACATGGAACTGCCTTGTTTTTTTCTAACTTATCCTCGTTTTTCTCTCTTGAAAGAATGAATATATTTAATTTACATCACTTACAATATGACATACTTAATTCAGCCAATATGTGACCTTACTGGACTAATTTGGAAAGTGTTTTATCCACCTAGGGGGATTTTTTACTTTTAGTAAGCATGTTATTGTGAGGATTCAACTTGCCTCCTTAGTCATTCGAATATATGATGTAATTGTATATTTCGATTTCCTATTATTTTATAAGTTTGTATAATTTACACTTATGCAATGCAATTTAGTGTTATGCACCGATTCCAGCCTCCAATATTGAGTGGATCTTTGCATGTCTTCTAGCAATTTTTGTGAGTTCAATGGTACTAAGACCGGGCTTAATTTTGACATGGTGTCATAGAATATTTAGCTATATTGGTCTCCTCTCATATTTCTATTATAGGATCAATCATCACTCTCCCAAGGAGCACATTTAGTCTACCTCAGGGCATAGTTGCTGAAGAAATAGATCAATCTCACTATATCATCTTGACTCCTTTCAACTACTTTGAATGGAGGGAATAGAGGGATATTTTGATGAGGATCAAGGGCCTCTTAAGAATGACCATAGAAACAAAGGTTGAACCTAATGCAACAATAGAGAATATCAAGTGGCACAACATGAGAGATGAGGCTTATGGTCTCTTGTGTATCAGTATTTCCAAATACCTTCTTTTCCATCTAGACGAAATGACATCACCAAATGATGGGAGAAAATCCAAACCTTATTTGGAAATTGAGATGAAATCAAGGGACATGAACTGGAGAATGATATTATCTCACTGATTCCAAGCAACTTTGAGTCCTTACAATTCTATTTCTCCAAGCTCAAAACTCTTATTCTTCAGGTAAAGCAGTGTGGTATTCAAAAGAAAGATGAACAACTAGTATTGGCCATACTTTTGAACCTTGCACCTAACTATTATGTGTTTGTATTGACCTTCCATGCCACCATGTTAACAGTTTCAAACTGGAATATTCCTTCACTTGCAAAGTTCATTGAATCCTTGAACTAGGATAAAGGTAAGTTGGTCATGATGGGAACCATTAAACCTTCCAAAGATCAAGCTTTGGTTTCTAGAGATTCAAAGATGGATTCCAATGGTAAGAAGAACACTAATTGAAAGAATCCTCCTGGTCAAAAAAAATACAAGTCTAAGTATCATGAGGATTCTTTTATGTTAGAATAGTAATCCATCCTTAGTACCTTAGTTTATACCTTGGTCAAATTATTTTGCTTCTATGCATTAAATTGCTATGGTTTAGACTTAGGGAAATTGGTCTAGGAGGTGAACTGGTCATTTTGAGCTATTGCCACACACACATACACCAAAAATATAGCTTGGTCAACCTAGCACATGTGCACCCTCATTAATTACTTGGAGCGATACTTCCTTGTTTTGAGGAATCTAGTTTTAACTAGGGTTGCTAGTATTGTCTTCAGTCCAATTTTGGCATTTTAATGCATTTATTTTGCTCCTTCAGCCACTCCCACACCTCTACTTTCTCACCCACTCTTGTCTTCGACTCATTTATGCCCTAGCACACCTCACCAACATTCACACCATGGTTCGTGACTGTTTGGGGTGATTCGAGAGCTGATTGGTCCACCTAGGTGGGATTGAGGTCAAATATTTCCATGACACATGTACACTCCCAATTGGATTACTAAGCCTCATGAATTATTCACAATGTAATATATTTCTGATTTAAACACATTCATATGTTAAACAGTTCAATAATATCCACTATTGTGTTCACATGTGTGTGTAATTTTGTTACTCTTTGTATCTTTTTTGTTGGTTTTTGCAAACTACTTCGAATTGCAAGAGTATCTTGTGCTCCTAAATCCAGCTATGAATCAAATTATCACATGGTATCAGAGCTTATTTTTTTCGCATATCAATCTATAGTGTTTGAGCTGCATATTGAGCGATTTTCTAGATATATTTGAGTGCTTTGTGCAGGTATTTTCATCAAATTCTCACCACTAGCGCAAGCAGAGAGGGAGCAAACTAATGCCTTTCTCACACCATTGAATTACTTCTAATGGAAGGCATAGATAGTTATCTAACTGAGATCCAATTGTGTCTACATGGTCACCATAGGGACAGAAGTTGAACCAAATTCTGCAATAGAGAAGTCAAAATACTTCAATAGACTTGATGAAGCTTTTTCAATGCTAAGTCTCAGCATTTCAAGAGAACTCCTGTTTCATGTTGATAGTATATCCACCCCAAATTATTTTTGGCCAAGTATCGAATCTCTCTTTATGAAGAATGATGAGTGAATGGGTCCAGCTCAAAAATGAGCTGATCACTTTGAGCCCAGCATATTTTGACACCATCTAGGATTTTTTTCACCAAATTAAAGTCTTTGGTGCTTCAAATCTAGAATTCTGGAATCAAGAAGAAGGAATAGAAATGCATACTATTAATCCTTTCAATGCTAGGTCCTCAATATTCTTTTCTTGTTAGCACATTTCATTCTAACAAGCTAGCCATTCGAAATTGGAAAATTCCTTCACTAGCAAGCTTCATGGAGTCTTTGACCCAAGAGTAAGATAAGCTAGTGCAGATGGGAACCATAAAAAAATAAAGGATCAAGCTCTTGCTATAGGGTTTTTGAATGCATACTAAGAAAATAAGAAATCCAAGGATTCGAAACAACAAGAGAAGAAGAAACCAAATAGACCCAAGATTCATGAAGGAGGTTCAAATCCTTGCAAGGACAAGGAAAAGAAGGTCAAGGAGAAGACCAAATGCACCTATTTACACAAGGGATGACATACAGAGAGTTCTTTCATGAAGAAAACATTGATATGATGGCGCAACTATTGGAGAAGAAAAACATCCCAGTCCCATAGGGGGCAAGGAAGAGGGATGACAATTTAGGTTCTGACAACAATGAGAAGTGTCATGATTTGGTTGCAGGTTCTTCAGATCCATCCACCTTCATCATTGATTCAGAAGAATCAAGGCACATGGCCTTTGTTAGAGATTTCTTCACATCCATGTATTTGGACAGTGGCCCAACTATTCAAATTGGTGATGATTATGAGATGCAAGCCAAGGGAGTCAACATGATCGACCTTGAAGATGGATATTTCAACAATTTCCTGTATGTACCAGAGTTGGCAGTGAACCTATTCTCAGTATACCAAATGAAATGTACTGGAGAAGCCAATAGAGTAACATTTACTCCATATGAGGTTGAGATATTTTTGTTGCTACAGCGTCTTCCCCAAATTTTTTTACATTTTAGGGCCCCTCCTTCCATTTTTTATTTTAAAAGCAGACTTATACTTACTTCCCAAATCAGATAATCCCTCTCTGCATACCTAGTCCTTCCTAGAATCTTGAGAAGAAGAATTTTCCTAATCCTGAAGTGTCAATTTGGTAAAAATCCTTAGACATGACCTTGGAAACATGACTTATGTGAAAAATCCTACTTTCCGATTTCCACTTTCCGCAATCTATGGAAGAGGAAAAGAGGAAGTAGAAAGTTTAAATTTAAACTTCGAAAAGTTGGAGAACCCAATTTCTACTTTCTGGAAAGGAGGAAGCGGAAAGGAGAAGGAGGAAATTTAGAAGTTAAACTTAGAAAAGTTGATCTCCCACTTTCTGCTTTCCGGAAGGGCTGAAGAGGAAAGTAGGAGGGGGAAAGATAGAAGTTAATATTGATAAAAGTTAGCGAACCCATTCTTTTATTTTCACTTTCTGGAAGGGAGGACGCAGAAGAGCAGAAGCAGAAAAGGAATGGAAAGGTGGAAGGAGGAAACATAAAAATTTCGCATCGTGAAAGTAGAAATCCCAGCTTTTGCTTTTCGTAGCCCATAGCTTGATCTTAGATCAACGACTCAGAAAGATTCTGCATAGGATCGACGATGTAGAAAATGGAAAAAAGCATGGGGTAATCAAGTTTCTCCATCCATGAAATCTTGTAGGACTTGTACATGTCAACGGTCATGATTTTGGATGGTTGAGATTAATCACAGTTGAATATCTATGGTGGAGATTGATTTCGCTAGGTAAACCCGCACACTCAAGTTAGGGAGTGCCTGCACGATGCGAAACATGTGTAAATGATGTGTCTTCTCCCCATTCGATATCGCGCTCGAAAATCAGAGTTGCAAAAAATCACTTTATGGAGCGTGATTGTTTAAAGGTCCTCATATTCCAACGATTAAGATATAACAAGGTGCAGATCCACGACGGAGGTGGATTCCACCAGTTCAACTTGCATGAACCAAAATTTTTTCCAAATATGAGGAATTTTGTACAATGAGAATATTTCAATGGTCCAAAACAATTTCGTGGAAAGGAGATGTTTGGGACACATGATCTAACGATTCTAATCAAACCCGATCCATCATTTGAGATGATCTAATCCATTCAATTTATTTTTGTTTTTTTAACCATGAACCATTGAGGAAACTGAGAAATTTTACTCTCAAAGCTTAAATTAAATGAAATTTCTTGCATAACAGGGCACTGGTCATTATCTTCTTATGTTTAATAATCAATGCATATCATTAAATTGAAAAAAATGCGAATAATTGTTGTTTCCATATCAGATATATCTCTCATTATGTCTTATTTAGGTATCGCGGGTATTATTGCTCACCATTTTCAAATATGGGAAGCGTGAAACGGACACAGAAACATAGGATTAATCACCAAGAGATAGCACACGTGGTGTCACAACAACGTGATTAGTTCTTGAGCAAACTGATAGGCTATGTGAATAAGAAGATTGAAAATATCTAGGGTTAGGGGAGATGAAAGGTTACATCATGACCAGAGATAGTAATAAATAGGGGTGTAGAGCACCATAGAAAGGAATTTTGGATACCAAAAAGAATGCTAGAATGTTTTGTAAAATATCTAACTCATTTTTAATAAGAAGGATCAATTTGCTGGAACAAAGGCCTGCGCAAAAATTAACTCGGAGTGTGTGGAATGCATCCTGTAGAACTATTTGTTCTTGCTTCTGTACATCATACATTGAGATTGTTCTAACTTCCTGAAGCTAATTCTTTGGTTATGCACTGTTTGTTTCCTGTATAAATGTCTATGTAATGAAAGGGTAATAAATAGTTGAATTATATCATAGCTATCTTTGGTTTTCTTTCTGATGTAAATGTGAGTATTGTGTTGGAACAACTATTTGTTAGACTTATACGAACATTTTCAGTATATTACCCTGAACTCTAAATTTTCTCCCTACATGGATAGAATATATTATTTTTAGATTTAGATTTAAATAAGTGATTGAGGATTTTTTTCATTAGTCACCTACATTTAGTTTAGGCATCTGCATTTCATTCTTTTAAACAAAAATTGCATAGACGATGGACCAAGACACAACCTACAAAATATTTAAACAACTTAATCTATGGTAGTCAGAACATAAACCGAACAGATTCCCCACACTAAATGGAGGATGATCTAATTGGGATTGTTTACCGAGGAGAATCCCTCCTGTCAGTACCTAGGATTTTCCAGGAATCAATGGATTTGGTGCTCAAAGGAGGACCGCCAGTGCATGGATGTTAGAGGAAATATGATTTTCAAAGAAGATTACACTGGAAAAACATCTGAAAAGACTTTCCCTGAATATTTTATTCCTGAATTTAAAGAACAAGAGCAGATAGGTTCTGGGGAAGAAGAATCATAACGTTTGTATGTTGTCCCATTTGAGGAAGTAGATTAGTTTAGGAGACATACAAGATATTACGTTAATAAAATTGGGGGGTTAAAAGCTATTCATGCATTACCTAGAAGGAAAGCTTCCAGGAAAATAACCTCATACACTAAAGATTCAATTCTTGTGGAAAATTTGGAAGAACTGGTAGATATATCCATCCAAGAAATTGTTTAGCTTCTTGTTCAATTGGGTCTAGAATCCCCTACAGCTTCAGTTTTCAGTCAATCTCCACCGTATTCTCCACCTCTAATTATGGATGGAAATGTTAATAAACCCACATGGAGAGCAAGAACAACACTCAACATGGTTTTTCCATTGCATGATTTACCTAAGTACCCAGAAAGAGTATTACCAAAATTTGATCCTAGAAAGGGCGTTTCTGCTGAAGATCACTTAAATTTTTTTAATATGGATTTATCTTTTAAATGTTCAATATGAATATGTTGTTTTCATACTTTTTCCATATGCTTTTGAACCTAAAGCATATTCATGGTACTTTATCTTGCAGGTTGATTCATTAGTAAATTGGGATGGTTTTGAAAAGGAGTTCTTAGGTAAATTCGGAAACCAGAAAACTGTAGCCACTCTCATGAAAGAATTACTATTTGTGAGGATGGAAAATAAATAAAAGGTCCAAGAATTTAATCATAGATTCACCACTTTATTGAATAGCTTCAATGATACAACAAAACCAGCTGATGAATCTCTAGTAGAATATTACACTACAACATATTATCCACCAATAACAATGTTTATAAAAAGGGATGGTAAAGTTACATTAGTAGAAAACTATGAAGAAGCAAAGAAAGTAGAGGAAGATATGGATAGTATTGCAAGGAATTCTCCATAACCTAAGTTGAGACACACGTCAATAAAAAGGCCTTTGCGTTTAAATAAGTCCAAATAAGAACACTCTAATGAGCTAGAAAATGTGGTGAAAATGGTGCTGAAATTGTCAAACAAAATAGTAGACTTGGAAAAGGATAAGGGATATATTTCTTATAGAAAGCCATTCAACCCTTATTACAAAAAAAGGAAGAGAGTGTATATCCCAAACCACTTATACATAATTATGTTGTTTTAAATTTTAATGAAGTAGGCATGGATAATTTTTGTACTTTCGACCAAAAAAAAAATTCCCACAGTGGATAAATTCAATGACTCTGGTTATGAATCAGTTGTTAGATGACCAAATGGAAGATCTTGAAGAAGAAGAAGCCCAAACGAATGATCCAGAACAAACAAATGAAGAAACCACTATGGTATTATTGGATTGCGCACCTACTTTTGGTTTATGTGAAGATGAACCTACTGAGGAAATTCAAGTGTCATCAATTGATGTTACAACTAGAAGTAAAGGGCCGGTAGCGGATGAAATTTTAGTACTACCTAAAATAAATAAGATGAAAGAAAACATAAAGAAAATTCTTAGTACTACTCAAACAACACCTCAACCTAATACGGTAAATATAAAAGAGAGCGATAAATAAATATGAAGGTACTAGAAAAGGCTTGGTAGAACATGACATGGGCTATGAAATTATAGAAGACATTAAGAAAACAAAGGCTAATATCTCTCTTTTCAAACTATGTAATATTCCTCAACAAAGGAGGAATATTTTGATCCACAACCTAATAGTATCCCATAAGTTATCGAATTTGGAACTGAAATTAATGAAGCAAGCATTGGAGGAAAATATAAATCTTAGACTTTTCCTTTTTGCTGTCATTAGAAATTTTTAATCATAATGTGCATAGTTTTTTTGGTAGATTCTCGAGCTTCGTCAAATGTCATGCCACTTTCAATATGTAAGAAGATTAATCGTCAGCCTACACCATCTCAATATCGAATCAACTAGAAAGATCTTCTGTTAAAGTCATAGGGGAAGTGAAATATGCGTTGATTTGATTATCTGCAGGCCCTAGAGTTTTTATATTCATAGATATCATGGTGGGTGATATATGAGAATATTATGGATTAATTTTAAGTAGGGACTGGTCAACGAAACTTAATGGGTATTTTGCAAGTGATTGGTCTCACATGTGGCTTCCATACCAAAATGCTCAAAATCATATTAAGATAGTGAGGGAACCACACATGAAACATAATGCGATTCAGTTGGAAGGAAAGAATGAACCTGTGAATTTCTCATCTTTAGTTTCAGGAAATTACTTGTTGGAGCTTGAACAAGGAAATTATCAAGCCAACCAAGCTAGTCAAGAATTAGATAGGAAGTCCAATCTCCTTCGATTTTCGGAGACTGGTGATATTGATTGTAATATAGCAGACTTCGATACTAATGTAGGCGATGCTATTAACCAAGTATATTTAGATGTTATGTTTTGGATTTTATATTTTGATGTAGAATGAATGAATAACACTACTGACTATGAAGTTCTAGGTATAAAAAGGGCTATTTAGTTAAATGTAAAATATCTGAATTTTTTTAGTAATTCTAAAGAAAATACTTTTCAGCAACAACTCAGAGAAACAGATCCTAAACTAGAGCCTTTGATCCAAAAGGAGCCGAGGAAGGTTGGCTATGTTCTAAAGCAGTACTTTACCTAGGATATAGAAACCCTTTGTACATAAATAAACTTGTTTTTATTGATTATTTCTAGTTAGTTTATTTTCTTGTTTCTTTGACCTTATTTCATAGCCTTAATTTGTTTTCTTTTAATACACTAGCTCAATTTTTGGTGCTTGGAGGTATAGGCATCTTATTAAACTCAAAATATTTGGATGACAAGAACTACTTATGGGAAAGATAAACTTGTAAAGTTTGATCATGATGAGATTCTTTAACTCTTGATAGATGATGCAAAGGGAAGATAATATTTAAGCCCACATTTGAATCATTATATCCAATGTGAAATAACCAAGACTCATGACATCTCGAGTACTATCATGGGGTTTCATCCATTCTCATATTAATGCCTGTCTTAGGAAGCATATCATGATGGACCCACGTAATGGAAGTAGGTATGACGGATGTATGGTATTCAAATTGATCCCATTGATACAAATCAAAGAGGCCAAAAGTATTATATTGAAAAGTCAATTTTCTGAAATATTTTGTCTTCAATTTAAAAAAAAATGATGTCGAAGAAATAAATCATCAAAGCAAAAGGGCTGTAAAAACAACAAATATCAGCAAGGTTCTTCTCCATCCGTGAGTATGATGAGAAACAAAATTTGTCACTCACACAAAAGGACATTGTGGATGGAAGAACCCATACCAAATTATCAAAGTAAAAGAAACATCAAGGAAGACTCAAAAGACATTTTCAGTCATAAAGAAAGCATCAAGAGAATGGTTATGGCATGGGAATGAGGAACAAATGAATACATCTGTCTTACTCTATTACGATCCTGTGGAGTCGTATATGGTGGAAAATTAAAGATAAGGGGTAAAATGAACTTCATATTCTGGTCCCATGAGAGTTATCAAGACACTGAAATCTCGGTTACCTTACTCCCAAAGAAATGGTATCAAATGTGATGCTTGAAAATTGCATCCCTGAATAAATCTAGTTTAAAGAAGTCTCGGGAAATACATTTAAGTAATCATTGAACATTCACAGTACATTACCATATGGAAATATTTTTGTTCAAAGAAGGTTTTTTCAGAGATCTGTGTTCCCCATCTAGTCACCAATTGTTGTTACTGCAATTGCTTCCCCATTTTTTTTTACATTTTAGGGACCCTCCTTCCATTTTTTATTTTAAAAGCACACTTACACTTACTGAACAACTCAAATAATCCATCCCTACATACCTAGTATTTCCTATAAGCTTAAGAAGAATAATTTCCCTAATCTTGGTAAAAATCCTTAGGCGCGACCTTAGAAACATCCCTTAGTGAAAAATCCCAGTTTCTAACATTAGAGAGAATTTGAGGTAAAAAATGGGCCTCAAAAGGACCAAAATGTATTATAAAAATCAACCAATTACATTCTAGTAGATGACATCATCCCCCATGGTTGAGATGGCATTGCATGAGTTAAGAATGCTTATTTGTCACATTTTCTATGGTGGATGAAAATCCATAGTTAACCAAGGTAGTGGTACAAGTACTTTTAAGTCACAAAGTGATGTACTCACAATAAAAGTCATTTCACACTTTGTCATAAAATAATATTATTGTTATTTTCAAGTAAAGTACTCACAATTCACTTTTTCATAAAATAATATTATTGTCATTTTCAAGTAAAGTACTCATAATTCATAAAAATGTCTTTTCACATTTTTTTATAAAATAATATATTGTCATTTTCATGTTTTTTAATTTTAAATTATATATTCACTCAATTGCATTTAATATCATAATGTCAAACTAATATATATATATATATATATAATCTTGTATTTTCAAAATAAATTAAATTCAGTTTTGTTTGATTTTATTTACAAGTTCAAGACAAATAAATGTTAAAGGACAATAAATTTTTGGGAATTTACAATGAATCTTAGTCACATCATTCTAGAGTTATTTTATTAATTTTATTTATAGTCAATTTAGAAAAGTAACTCAACCATGGTTATTTATATTGTGCATAAAAAGTAGTGTAGGAGGTGAGTTGTCATATATACCTACCCCATAAAACCCCTAACTCATAATATTTTAATAGATCTTATATTTTTGTAGTACATCTCTTAGGAGGCCCATTTTTTACCTCAAATTCTCTCTAATGTTTATGCTTTCTGCAGTCCGTGAAAGTGAAAAGTTTAAATTTAAACTTTGAAAAGTTGGAGAACCCAATTTTCACTTTCCGGAAGGGCAGAAGAGGAAAGGAGAAAGCAAAAAGGTGGAGGCAAAGTTAGAAGTTAAAATTCAAAAATTTGATCTCCCTCTTTTCAGTTTTTGGAAGGGCAGAAGCGGAAAGGTGGAGGAGGAAAGATAGAAGTTAATCTTGATAAAACTTGATGAACCTAGTCTCTGATTTCTGCTTTTCGAAAGGGTGGAAGAAAAAACGGAGTAGAAAGGTGGAAGGTGGAAACAAAAAAATTTAGCGTCGTGAAAGCAGTAATCCCAACTTCCATTTTATGCATCTCACATATTGATCTCATATCAAAGGCTCGAAAATATTCTTCATAGGATCGATGATGTAGAAAACAGAAACACAAATGGGGAAATCAAGTTTCTCCATCCACAAAATCTTGTAGGACCCCAACATATCAATGGTCATGATTTTGGATGGTCGATATTAATCACAGTTGAAGATATAAATTGGAGATTGATTTCGTTGGGTGAACCTGCACACTCAAAGTTGGAGAGCACCTGCGCGATAAGAAACGTGCGTAAATGACGTGTCTTATTCCTATTGGATATCGCGCTCAGAAACCGAAGATGCAAAAATCACTTTATGGAGAGATATGGTTTAAAGGTCCTAATATTCCAAAGATCAAGATCTCAGTAGGTGTAGATCCATGGAGGAGGTGGAGTCTACTGGTTCAACTTACACGAGCCAAATAACTTTCCAGATTTGCAGAATTTGGTACAAGGTGCAGCTTTCAGCGGTCCAAAACAATTTCATGGAAAGGAGCTGTGGGAGTTGCATGATCTAATAGTTCAAATCATACCTGGTCCATAGTTTGAGATGATCTAAGCCGTTCAATTTCTTTTTGGGTTTTTGACCGTGAACCATTGGGGAAACTGAGAATTTTTCCTCTCGAAGCTTAAATTAAATGAAATTTCTTACATAACAGGGCATTGGTCGTTATATATTTTTTGTTTAATAATTGATGCATATCATTAAATTGAAAATATTGTGAATTATTGTTGTTTCCAGATCACATATATCTCTCATTATGTATTCCTTATGTATTGCAGGTATTATTTCTCAGCAAGTTCAAATATGGGTAGCATGAAACAGACATAGAAGAAGAGGATTAATCACCAAGAGATAGCACATGTGGTGGTGCAACAATGTGATTGTTTCTTGATCCAACCGACAGGATAAGAAAATAAGAATCTTGGAAATATTTAGGGTTATGGGATATGAAATGTCATGGCTTGACCAGAGATAGTAATAAATAGGTGTAGAAAGCACCATAGAAAGGAATTTTTGGCTCATGAAAAGAATGCTGGACTATTCTGTAAAAGAGCTAAATATTCACTAATAACAAGGATCAATATGCTGGAACAAAGGCCTGCATATATATTTGCTGAGAGGTGTGTGAAATGCATCCTACAGAACTATTTCTTCTTGCTTATGTACATCATAAACTGAGATTGTTCTAACTTCCTAAAACTAATTCTTTGGATATGAACGATTTGATATCTCTATAAATGTCTGTGTAATGAAAGGGTAATAAATGGTTGAATTATATCAGATCTATCATTGGTATTATTTCTTTTCTAAATGTGAGTATTATGTTGGAACAACTATATGCTAGATGTATATGAACATTTTCAGTATATTACTCTGAACTCTAAATTTGCTCCCTGCAGAGATATAATAGATTAGTTTTAGATTTAGATTTAAATAAGTGATTGAGGTTTTTTTCATCAGTCACCTACATTTAGCTTAGGAATCTGGATTTCATTCTTTTAAACAAAAATTATCTAAATAGTGTACTGGGCCAAAATCTGTAAAAGATTTAAACAACTTAATATACGATAGTCGAATCGTAAACGAGACAGATTCCCCACACCAAACGGTGTATGATATAATTGGGATTGTTTATGAAGGAGAATCCCTATTGTCGATACCTAGTATTTTCTAGGCATCAAAAGATCACAAAAATATCCTCCAACAAGGTTGTGCATTGGGGTATGCATATCACCAAGCTAGGATGTACAAATTTTCCAATTTTTTTTGTAATTCCAGTGGAAAAGCACTTCTGTCTCATGCCAATGAAACTAGAAAGCTATGGAATGAGATATTTGGCCATATGAACTGCAAATACCTTTAGGAATTGAACAAGGATGACATGTTGGAAGGGATTCCTCTGATGAAATCCTCCAATGGTGTATGCATTGGTTGTGTGGTGGGAAAGCATTTGGAGCGCAGCTATGAGAAGGGGAAGTAAATGAGAGATACACAAACACTTGGATTGGTGCATTCATATCTCATTGGTCCTCTTCCCACTCCCTCCTATGGATGATCAAGGTATGTTCTCACTTTCATAATTGATTTCTCAAGGTTTTGTTGGGTCTACTTCCTTAAGCTAAAATTTGAAGTCTTTGAGACTCTGAAGATTTGGAAGGCCCTGGTTGAGAATCAAAGTGGAAAAAAGATAAAAATAATTAGGAATTATAATGGTAAATATGATTTGAATAAAAATTTGCAGTACCTATGTGAGGAATGTGGCATCCAAATGCAGCATTCGGTCCCCTACACATGGCAACAAAATGGTGTGGCCGAGAGAAAAATAGGGCTCTCAAGGAGATGGATACATGCATGATTAAGGCTAAGGATTTGAGTTCTAAGATATGGGATGAAGCCATTAACTATGTTGCATACATTTAAAATAGTGATCTACACAAATTGGTGAAAGGAAAAACACCTTATGATGCTTGGTTTGGTCACAATCCAAATATTTCACATTTCAGGATTTTTGGCTCAAGGGCATGAGATCGAATTCCTTCAGAAAAGAGGAAGGGATTGCAGCCACAAAGAAAATAATGCATGATGGCAGGAAATAATGGAAATACAAATTGATACAACCTATTTGATACATCCACACACAAAACGTTCATTGAAAGAGGTGTGCAATTCGAAGAGGAAATTATACTAGATTTTGAACTAGCACTGAGGGAATGTTCTTCTCCTCAACACCAAGATGATGTAAGTGATGAGTAAATTTATTATATTTATGATATATATGATTCTAATATGGCTGAACATGGCACACCCTCAAGGCCCAAGTGGGAAGATAAAATCATAGAAGCTGCTCGGGATTTAGCAGGAAATTCTCTAGATCCTAGGAAGACAAGATCACAATTTCACAATGCTTCTTTTGCAACTGAATTTTATCTTGCTAAGAATTTATATATGATTATTGGATATGATACACAATAATATTAGGAATAATATCATTACCCAATATGTAAATCAGTGATGCAATAAGAATTCAATTCTCTACAAAAGAATGAGACTTGGGAATTGGTTCCCTTGCCTCCCAAGACGAAGCTTGTGCAATGAAAGTGGGTCTATAGGAAATTTTTTTATGTTGAAGGGTATGATAAAAAAATATAACTCTATATTAGTTTCCAAAGGATTTTCTCAAGTCCAAGGAGTGGACTATACAGATACCTATGCATCGGTTGTAAAGATGGACTCTATCAGGCTAGTTTTATCCATTGCTGCTAGTAAATGCTAGGAGGTTCACCACATGGATGTCAAAAGTGAATTTATTCATGGTGATCTACAAGAAGAGATATATATTCAGAAACCTGAATGTTTTAAAGAGTATCCTTCCATTTTATGCAGGTTAAAAAAGTCACTCTATGGCCTCAAGCAAGTCCCAAGGGCCTGGTATGCCAAGATGGACAATTTTCTGCTATCAATTGGCTTTGTTAGATGCAAGTATGATCCTAATGTTTATTTGCAGAATATTGGTGATGTATTTTAGGTCAATGTAATATGTTTTGATGATTTTTTTATGAAAGGTAGCTTCACCAAATAAATTGGGACAATTAAAGCATCTTTACATAGTGAATTTTGAATGACTAATCTAGGATTGCTAAAACAATTTCTTCATTTGGAAATTGAGAAATATGAAAGAGGAATCATGATTAGCGAACAAAAGTATGCTTCAGAACTATTATTAAATTTTAATATGGCTGAATGTAAGGCATCCAAGTTCACATTCCTTTCTATAATAAAATTAGGTGAAATTGGTGACTCTCAATTGGTAGATTGCTCATTGTATAGACCACTAGTCTAGAATTTGTTCTATCTTACACGTACTAGACTTGTTTTATATTATTTTTTTAGTGATTTAGAAATATATATTCAACAGATACATGAGATCCTTTGGAATGAATCTAATATGATCCTTCAGTATGTCCAAGGCACCAGGAACTCCGAGGTCCACTATGCTTCTAGTTCTCCACTAGAACTAGTAGGATTTTCTGATTCGGATTGGGCTGGAGCTACCAATGACATAAAGTTCACTTTAGGTTTTGTATTCATGTTTTACAATGGTACAATATGCTGGTAAATTTATAAAAACCACACTATTTCCCTTTCTTCAACTGAGGCCGATTACAGGGAAGCAGTGAATGCAACTACACAATGTGTTTGGTTGCAATGCATCCTTCGGGAACTTGATGTTGCACTTGATTCACCCAATATAATTTAGCGTGACAATAAAATTGAAATAAATATTTCCATAGATATCATACATATATATAGGACCAAGAACATAGAGATTCAAATGCACTACATTTGGGGCTTAGTGCATGATTAGGTGATTTTCTTAAAATATTTCCCTTACACCGAGCAAACTGTTGATATTTTCACCAAGTGTTTCACCAAGAAGAAATTCACTTACTTGATATCACTGCTTGGAGTGAGTGATGTATGGTGATGGCTGCCATATACATTCAAATTTTTGGACCCATGTCTAGTTTTTGAGGAGAGGTTTTGTTCCCATGTGGTTTTCCTGTTTTCCTTGTTTTCATGGACAAATAAAATTTTATGTTGTATGAGGTGACTTGAGCCTTTTTTTCCAAGGCCTCCATGCTATTTTTTGTTAAGTTGTACTAATTCAAGGTTAAGGGGGGGTGTTATAATAGTAATCCATCCTTAGTACCTTAGTTTATACCTTAGTCAAATTATTTTGTTTCTATGCATTAAATTGCTATGGTTTAGACTTAGGGAAATTGGTTTAGGAGGTGAACTGGTTATTTTGAGCCATTCACACACACACCAATGCTCTATCTTGGTCAACTTGGAACATGTGTTCCCTCATTAATTCCTTGAAGTGCTACTTCATTGTTTTGAGGAATTTTAGTTTGACTAGGAGCACTAGTGTTGTCTTTAGTCCAATTTTGGCCTCCTAGTGCATTTATTGTTCTCCTTGAGACACTCCCACACCTATACTTTCTCACCCATGCCTGTAATATTGGACTCATTTCTGTCCCAGCAGGCCTTTCCAATGTTAACACCATGTTTCATGACTATTTGGGGTGATTTGAGAGCTAAATAGTCCACATAGGGGGGATTGAGGTCAAATATTTCCATGACACATGTACACTCCCAAATGGATTCCTTAGAATCATGATTTATTTGTAATTTAATATATTTTTTATCTAAACATATTCATATGTTAGACAGTTCAATAATATCCACTATTGTGTTCACATGTGTGTGTAATTTTGTTACTCTTTCAAGATTTTTTGTTGGTTTTTGCAAACTACTTCGAATTGTGAGAGTATCTTCCACTCATAGATATAGATATGAATCAAATTCTCACATTTAATCCCAAATAAGAATTCCAAGAAGAATAAATTTAAAGGTGATATGAGAAAGTGTGCATATTATTGTAAGGGATTCCATCCGGGGAGCTCTTACATGAAGAAACAAATTGATATGTTGACTCAAATCCTTCAAAAGTACAACATATCTCTTCTTAAAGGTGAAAATAAGGAGGGGGCATCAAATTTTGAATACAAGGAGATATTTCATGCACTGGTAGCAAGCACCGTAATATGTTCTTCCTTTATCATTGATTTAAAATCTTCAAGACACATGGTTTCGACAAGGGAGGCCTTCTCCTCTCTTGATGCTTCAAATGTTCCTAAAACTGTATTGGGATATGATTATGAAACTTAAATTAAAGGGAAGGGTAGAATATATCTTGGCCTTGGTTGCTTCAATAATGTGTTATATATCCCAGGTCTTGGTGTCAACCTATTAGGATTATATAATCCTCCCTTATCCAGGTATAGTATTTTAGATAATTTTCCTAACTTAGGAGTCATTTTCTAGAGTTTGGTGCCACTAGTGCTACTGGTGCCATTGGTTCCACTAGTGTGCCATTTGCTGCCACCGATGACAATCCCTACACTTTAGGAGCCACTCCAAGTGCCACTGTTAGCCTCGATCAGTTTGTTGTAGTTAGTAGGTAGTTATGTTAAGTTTATATTTAGTTACATTCATTTAGATCACATTCAGTTAGTCTGACGCCAGTTATGCATAGGGAAGTGGTGCCTTTGTTGACCTACCTTGTCAATTTATCTAGTTTAACTAGTTTAACTGATTGTTGTACTGAATTATACATGTGGTGTTAGACTAGTGGTGTCCGATATCGATTTAGACACTTCTAGTTATCCCGTCAGTAAATATTGACATGGTATATTCAAGTATTATCCACATGATTCAAATTATCCATTATGTAACACTATTGTATACTGCTAGAATTAATGAAGATTAATGATGTAATTTACTAATCAATTCTTATCAGTTTTCTCTGAAATTTCTCTTGTTCGGTGTACATTGTTTTTACTATTCCACTGTGCCGTTATACCTTTCAATTTCTCTCATTGCTTGTAGATAAATGGTTTAATAATTCAAACATGGTATCAGAGCCTTGTTTAGGCTAGAAGCAAGTCGGTCCAATCTCTATTGTACACCAAAGGAAGCTTGGTTTCCACATAATTCCTGGAATGATATTTCTCACTCTGAATTCTGTTCAGAGAAGTCTATCTAGGTGTGATGGACCCTGATAAATTGTACTTGTTGAGGTGGAAGGATTGATTCTAACATTATTGTGAATTGATTTGCATTTTTGTAGTGTTACTGGCAGGTACTACATAGCTTGATTCGAGAATCAACTGTTGAGAAGGAAAATTGATGGATTCTACAACTGTTGTACCCTGGATTCTTACACCCTCCAGCTATGTTGATTAGATGGATGATATGCAAGTATCCTTGTGCAAGCTATTCCTATTTAGGTGGACCATGGAAAGAGTGACAAATCCTCTTACCCTAATGAGAAAAATAAGTTATTGAATCGATTTGATGGAGCCTTTGGCTTCATATGCACTCACATCTCCTGGGATCTCCTCTTCCACCTTGAGGGATTGAAGAATATGAAATAATATTAGGATAATATTGAATTATTTCTTGGAAAATAAGATTAGATTTGAGGGAACATACTATAGAATGAGATAATTGCAATGCATCCCAGTAGTTTCGAAACTATATAGTATTTTTTCACAAAATTCAAGTTTCTAGCACTTCAGTGTAAGCAATGCGAGGTAGAGAGGAAGGATGGGAAACTTGTACTCTCCATGCTCAACAAACTTGGTTCTGAGTACTCTTTCTTCATCTCTATGTTCCATTCCATAAGAAATTCGGAAGATGCCTTCCCTAGACATGTTTGTTGAGTCCTTAATATAGGACTAGAATAAGTTGATTCAAACGACAGTCCTCCAAAATTTCAAGAATCAAGCCCTTTTGATGGCATACTCTACGAATGCGCAAGATAAAGGGAATCACAAGAGGAAGGTTCCCAAAGCCTCTGATTCGAAGCCACAAGAGAACTAGAGATCTTCCAAAGGAGTCACAAGCTCTAAGAAAATGAAAATATTTGAAAAGATTAGATGTCCATACTGTATGAGAGGCTTTCACCCTGAAATCCAGTGCATGAAGTAGCAACTAGACCACCTAACAACTCTTTTTGAACATAACCATATTTCTATTCCACAAAGAGTAAATAATTCTGATGCTGGAGAACTGACAAGTGATCATGAGAGATATCATTCCTTGAAGGCAGGCCTCACTCAGTTGAAAGCTTACTTGATAGATTCTGGAGAATCCAACCACGTGGTTTCTTCCAAGAAATCCTTCACCACTCTTAATATCACAGGATGACCTACTATTAATATGGGTGATGAATCTTAGATCCCAATAGCAGGAAGAGGTTCTATTAAAACACAGCATGGAAAGTTCAAAAATTTACTCTATGTTCCCTCTCTTGCAACCTAGATGAATCACACTGGCTCACCAAAGTAAGTGGGATTTGGCCCTGACTCAGTAGAGATCACAGATATATTAACTTGGAATATTATAGTGAAATTTATTGTAGGCCATGCCTCCAAGGCATATGCATTCTAACATTTCATGCCATACTTAGATCCAGTACAACCATAAATTCCATTTGAAGAAGTTGAAGGTATTAAAAATAATTTACTTCCTATTGTGGATATAGTTTTATTCATTAACATTTCATATCACGATTCATAAGAATCAGAAGATCAACATGATTTAGATATTGATTTTACACCTCAAAGTGATCTAGATCTAGATCCCACATCCACTTCATGTCAGCAACCCAAATGGGCTCAGCAACTCATCAAAGAATTTGGGGATGTTCCTCAGGATCCAAATGATAAGAGAAGAATGAGGTCCTAGTATCATAAAGATTATGTTGCACTATCCCACACCTCTCACTCAATTTCATGCCCTCCAATAGCACAGCATGGTGAATGCACACAGGAGAACACTAGGAAAAAAAAGAAATAGAAACAACACCTTGCTTGGGTCCATACTCTCCCCATAGCCTGAATTTATAGAGCATTTCTCCTCCAATTCCTCCCATCCACAGGCATTCCCCTTAACTCTGCATGTGCTCTCCATAATTCGCTACCATTCCCCCCACTCCATTAGATCTCTCATAGAGTGCGACTAATTCACTGCCTTATGCTTCACAGGGGGGGAAATAATATGAACATCTGCCATATTTCCCACTCCTACCTCCTCAAACGTCAACTCAATACTCTTGATATTACATGCTCATCCTCTCCTCCACTCTTCCCACGGATTGGAAAGCAAAGATCCTCTGCCCGCGGATATAAATTCAAGACCTAAACTTGCTATTGACCTGACCTTTTGCTACCCCCACATGCTCTATACATTTTCCGCATGATTAGACATGCATCAATCCGGCCCCATCTAGCAATCAGGAACTTTCCAAACTTACCGTGTTAGCCACCGTGAAATTCGAGGGCCTGCTATGTGGTGTCAGCACGCCATCCGTATGTCTCCCCATTAAAGATTGATGATAGCTGTCATTCGCATGTCGCGGGATGGAGTGAGTTATGAGGTTGTACAGGTTACAAATTCCATCCTTGTTGTCCTTCGTTAGCTTCAAGCATCATTTCCAAATGGTCTAGGTCTTTCCTCTGTCGTCGATTTCCTCTGCATGGAAAGATATGCTACTTTCCACTCCTACATTCGCCATGGAATCCACCACCTTGTTTCCCTCTCGTTTAACATGAGAAAATAGAATGGATTCCTGGCCTGTGATGGTTTTCCTGAGTGCGCTTAAAAGACCCTCCCATATCCAGTTCTTTGAGACTTGGGCCATTGAAGCACCTGATTGAAGTCCGTGTGATAAATTGATAATGATCTGAGAGTCCCCCTCCTCCACCAGAGGAGTTTTCCCAGTTTGAATCACCCATTTAAAACCATTGATAAGGCCTTCGAGCTTGGCCATGTTGTTAGTGTTGCTTCCTATTGAGCCCCAGAACAAACTGAGAATGTCACCCTTCGAATTCCTTATAGCACCCCCATAACTAGAGGGACCAGGGTTACCTTTAGCCACTCCATCGACTTTAAGTTTAAAAGAGCCAGTTGGAGGTGCTGTCTAGGAGTTCGGGCTAGAAACAGACGTTGGAACTAAATGAAAAGTTGAATTGTTGGGAGGTAATTCCGCAATACCTAAATCATACAGAATAATTTGTGCATTTGCTTCAGCAGAAAATTCCTCCTGCGTCCACTAGTGTAGAGAGATATTTTCTTTCAAATGAACTTTTATAGAGTTCCATATTTCCCCTTATTTTCTTGATTTGTTTTCAAAGGTCTGTCTATTACGGGTTTTCCATATTTTCCACAATGTGAATCCAGGAAGAAGTTCCCACAGGCGGTTGACAATTTTGTTTTTAAAACAGTTCATAAGCTAATTTGCTATGGTGATGTTCGGTTGTCCTTTATGACGGTGGTTTCTTCTGAAAATTGCCACCCCTTTCTCCCATATTGATTCTGCTACTTTGCATTCATCCAGCAGATGATTGATGGTTTCATTATTCTCCTCGCACATGCAGCACCTAGATGGACCATAGAATCTGTCAACACCCAATTAAATTTTGGGCATGGGTGTTCCTCACGTTCTTTGGCCGCATTGAGGAGTGGTGAATAGACAGCAAAAGGGATTTGATGGCATGCACAAGGTGGCACTCAGTAGCAGGATGGTCTGAAGGTTAGGAAAACTGGGCTACAGGGCAGTGTTGGATGCATTACAAAGGGTTCTCGATCGACAACTAAAAACAACTGAGAGGCAGATCAACGGTGTTATATATTTTCGCACGGTGAAATCTCCTAACCAAAAGTCACCCCATCCTTGCGAAATGGGTTAAATATTGAGCGCATCGGATGATCAAGATTAGAGCCCAAGAATATCTACGACGGTGAGCCATTTCGCATCCTGAACTTACAAGGGGTAAGATGCAAATACGCATTACGAAAAGTGGTATGGGCCAATTTGATCAATGGCACTGGTACAAGCAAAGGTAGATTGGAGGCTATAATTCATTTCTCAATCCAGAGTAGCACGGGAGGAAACAAAACTCCACTGCACGAAAAGGGTTGGGGTCCACTTATATCGATGGTCACGGAGGAAGTTGGTCCTCATCAGTGGCTAGGAATCCTGCATAAAAAATAAAAACATGTGCGGGAATAGGAGTCTCGCAGATCTACTATCTGAGAATGCAGAGGGTGAATCCACGGTGCGAGATGCCCAGGACATACGCTAGAGCTATGACTTGTAAAAATCTATAAAAGGCCCACACGAAGTTGCAAAGAATTATTTTTTCTGAAACCTCAAAGTCGTCAAATACCTAAATCACATCCAAAGCACCATCCTAGACCAGCAAGGGAACCACGCTACGGAGCAAGGTAGGCCCTTGAACCTCTTTCAATATTATTTGGAAATTGTCTCAATGGAAGTAATAAGGGTAAGAGATGATATAGAACTAGAGATATCAGGTCAGAATACAGAAGAACATATGTTTGATGCAAACTCTGAGGTTTACGATACCTTCCTGGTGGGGGAAACTATCGAAACCTCCAGGGGAAAATTGGAAGATCATAAGAACTGATGTATGGATACCTGCGGTGTTTTTAAGTCTTTCTTTCATTTTTTATCTATCGACCAAACCCCCTAGTGCCCTAATTTTGTTGAGTGGTGCACAGAGAATTTCTCTATCACCGAAGGGGTTATCATGAATAAGTGCAAGTCCAAAATTCTCTTCCCTGTAAAATCCTTTGCCATCCGCAAAACCATGGATGTCCCGGATGAATTCGCCCATCAGACCTAAGACTATCGAGAAGAAGACATTATTCATTGCTTTAGAGAGTCTCCTGTTGAAAGTAAAAAATCCTTCTTGAAAGCTTGTTCTAAACCTAATAGTGAACCCATCAACCTATCTTACCCTATTGACCTTGGTCAGTTCAACGAAGAGACTCAGTGGTGTATAAACCTGACCAGTCAATTCTTAGGTTTAGATATGACACATACATCCTAGAATCATTGTTGAGTCTTTTATTCATCTTAGATACTTTCCCAGCTGAACCTAAATTGCTCAGACAGTCAGGTCAGTCTTGTTGCCTTAAGTTTGATGAGTTGTTAGCCGAGAACATCCGTTCTCAGTTAACGAACTTCCACAATGCCAGAATGTTCAAGTTCCAGTCTTTTCTGGGGAAGATGTTCATAACCTACAATGATGAAGATGTGAAACTACCAGAATTGGCAGTCACTGCTGACATGGTCACTAATTATAGTAAATTCATGAACCAATTGATGTCCGAAATATATGGAGTCTTTTTCCAGGAAAGACTGCCTAGGGTGTTTCCTGAAATGAGACAAATGCTGCAATTATCAAAAGGAAGGAGGATAGGACACTGGTTCCTCTCAGATTTTGGGACAACTATAAGACTATACGACTTTGTACATTCGCCATACATCCTGCCAGCTTTCTTGAACCCCGGGATCTTCTATTTGGAGTTAATCTAGCAAAAAATCATGGTCGAAGAAGAACACTTCTTGAACTTCAAGAAGTGTTCAAATTTGGTCCTACCTTGGAAATTAGGACCGTATACAGTTAGAAATAGGGCTGAATTGCCTCTAGTCTCCAAATTTCTTAGAGACATGGGATTTCCTCAAGACCAAGCAATAAAATATGATCCTCATCAGGTTATCTCCAAGAGAACAATGACCCTCAAATGCCAGCCCTTTGAGCAGACGGAGGTGCCTAGAATTAGAGAAAAAGTGAATTGGGATGATTTCCCTAATACTGTCCCAATGGATACCAGCACCAAATAGGACTCTGGCTTGTAGCTACCCAGAGAAAATCCCCTCCAAGAGGCTTTGGTTGTTGTGGTCATGATTGCAGGGGGATACTCATCATTGGTCAGTTACTCGACGAGTTCGGTAAAGAGAGGGGGTATTGAGGCCATGGAAACCAAAGAAGTGGACACTGCCAGCACGCTCAAGAGGCAAAAAATAGAGCGTGGACGGTAAATGGTGCAAGCTAAAAAGGGACAGGCGAAGAAGAAGAATGTAGTAAAAATACAGCAACAGGTGGAGCTCGAGGAGGCCAAATTGCAGATACAAGAGTATGTATTTGAAGGGAAAAATGAACAAGCATCCAAAGAAGAGTGGCTAAAGTCTTACTGAGACAAAGCTAACAAAACCTTTGAGGAGACAGCAGAACTATACCGTGAAGCCTCACAGTTACTTCAGCCCAATGTGACGTTGAAAATAGTAAGGGATAATGCCACTGATACCCTTAGCTTAGCTTTGGAAGTAGGGGGCAAGGTGTCTGAGGTCAATGTAAACCTTTCAAAGGTTCCCAATTCTGACATTATACATTTGAGAAAAGAGATCGAAGGCATATTGAATACCAAACTGCTTAAAGCTAGCATACAATTGTCCAAGTCAGAATAAAGCAAGGCTAAAACTTCTAATCTTTTAAGAAAATTGAGAGTGGAGATCAAAGCACTTAAAGCCCGAATAAATAGTTTATAGAAGGAAGCTATATAGATGGAGGGAGGTTGATAGAAAGGAAGCATGGTCTAGCAATTGCTTGATGACAAAGACAAAGAGATACATGCTTTGAAAAAGACGTTATGAATTCCTGGCTCTCAGCTCGCTAGAGCAGATGAATTGGCTGAATTCAAAAAGGAGAAAGAGGCACTGAATTCCAAGCTTGCTGATTTCCAAGCTAAGTTGCTGAAGCTTGAGGAAAAGGGGAGGAAATGGGAAGGATATATCCAACTCTTGAGGAATAGCGAGACAGAGTTAAAAGTTAGACTAGTAGAAAAGGAAAATGAGCTTCAGAGTAGGAATGCAGAGAAGGCGATTTAGCCCATGGGCGCGACTGAAGAAGTAGACACTAGCTCCCTCTCCAAGGAAATGTCACAGATAGGCCTAAAGGATACCGAAATCATCAAATTAAAGAAACAAATTGAAGAGTTAGAAAAGGAAAGAGTTAAAGAGAAACAAGGTAGAGAAAGTGCCGAAGAAAAATGCCGAGAACTGACCCAACAAAATGGTAAGTTGAGCCATCAAGTGATCGGAAAGCTTGCACTACAAGGCATGAAGCATCTGATATGGGACTAGATTATCATGGAAGACGACAAGTTCCGACCCTATCTCAATGTTTTTATAGACCTGGGATTAGCTATTGAGGAAACCAAAAAACAAGTCCAGGAAGTAGGAGCTAAAGTGAACAAAAGACCTTTGGACATTGTTGAAAGGGCCATAACCTATCTAAGCTCCTTGTCAGACGAAGCCTCTAACAGTTTCAGTCTTCAAAACCGGGTCGCTATTATCTCTGGAGCTCGAAGGGTGATAACTAAACACAGGATGATGGAGATGCTGCAGGCCCAAATAGATGTCATTGACCACAAACTATGAGATATCCTCAGGATGTTTAGGACATTGGCGAGTAGAGGAATCCCCTTTTTCTTGGAAGAGAGAGGTCCTTTACTATCTCAGAAGGATTATAAGGATTTCCTGTTAGACTGTCGGTCAGACCACAGAAATTTCGGAGATATGGAACAAGTGTTATCCGAGAAGGTCGTCTTTGACAAGTTGGCAAATGATTTTGAGTTATGGTTTGATTTTACAGCCATGCGATCCAAGGTCCCTATGACTTCATACTAAGAAGAAATGGAGCTCTGGGCACAATCTTATGACATGGTTGCTGTGGCACTCCTTGGTCCTGATACATGGAAAACCATCCGCCACTTTGGGTCTGTCCAGCTCACACCACCCTAGTAGAAATAGTGGTGACAGTGCCAGGAAATTTTTTCCAAGTGTCGCATGCTCGCCCTAACCGTCACTTCTCTCAGAGGGGTCTGTACAGTCAGCATCAGCTAGGTGGGGGTATGGGACACTCTTGTGCCTCTTTGTCCCATGCTCCATGTATCATTGTCTAGTCATTTCATACAAGCCGCATCCGATATGACACATAAGAAGCTGTTAGAACACGTCCTTTATTGTAACCAATTTTGATTCCCAAATGTCAGTTTGGGAAAGATAGAAACGCTATAAATATACCTCCTAAAAAGGGAGAAAGGGTTGAAACCATTGTAATATTTTGTTGTGTATGTTTTTCAAGAAAGTTCTAATATAATCGCAGAGCCGAGATCGGCATTTTTTACACAAGGATTCATGTGTTGTTCGCACTTACAGTCTGTTATTTCTTTTCTTATGTGAATGTTATTCCAATTTTCCTTTTCCATTCTATTTTTATTTCATATATGATACTTAGGGTATAACAGCTCGGAATTCATACTTGCTATGCTCCATCTTTTGTTTCAGGTATTCACCAAAGTTTCTTCCAAAGTTGATGTAGAATTCATTTCTCACAATGCTCTGCATTAATGGTTTTTTCATGTTCCTCCTTTTCACCAGACAAATATGAATCGACTGTGATCGAATGGATACCTTTCCCTTGTGATGAAAACATTTTCATTTAATTTCTGATTATCTTTGTTGTATATCTTTACTCCATCAACCAATGATGTTGTGTTTTGTTTCAACCAATTCCATAAACGATTTATAGTTTCCATTTGTATATATATATCTGGCACTGTCATACATTTAGTGAGAGACCCCTCTCGGAAGAGCAGAAGGCCAGTTCGCTCTTCAAAAGCGGTTTTGCTGTTACCTGGAAGCGAGCCCTTCCGCAACCTTTGGTTCAATTCTGGTGCTAACATAATCCTCTCATTTGCAGGTTATCCCATTTTAGGATATGACGTTTAATCACCAGCTAGCAGAAAATAGAGACCTTTGGCCACCATCCTCCAGTCCAAATTTTCCCCCATTTGGCTTCAGGCTCCAAGTTCTAAGTCCCTGTTAGTATCCCTAAGGCTTCTTTGGGGTTGAAGTTACCTGATTTGTCATACCCCCATCTGAGCTTATCCGGATCCTCGTTCTTGGCTATTCGTTCATCGTATATCTCCGATAGAAAATATTCGATATCTTCCTCAGGTGCTTGGGCATGCCACCAACTCCTTTCCTTCCATGTTTGGAAAAGTTGCTCCTCATTGCGAGTATCCCATAAATATGCCACCTTTCCATGGGATTTATTATGGAGAAAAATGCAGAATAATGGGGACTCGTCCCCACAAGAAATCACCGGTTCCTAGTTCAAAGCTTCACTTGCAAATCTAGCATTTTGGCCATTCCGCACCTCCCAGAAACTGTGCTTTTGAACCAATCCCTTATTTTCTTGGGAAGTCTTGCATATGCTGGAGCCTGGGATATTTTCTCCGAAGTGAACCAGGGAATGATTGGGCCATTGGGGGGGATATTTCAAGTGCCACAGTTTTTCCCACGGCTCCTCCGCATAATTAACCCATCGCCACCATATTTTGGCACTCATAACTTTATTATTGTCAAGAGGTTCTCTAAGCCCAATCCCCCAATATATTTCTGGGTGCAAATGGTTTTCCAATCCACAAGATGCCACTTTCTGTTTCCTTTCGATCCTCCCCACAGGATTTTACTCTGAATTTTCCTGATTTGTTTTATAATGGATTTAGGATCTTCTAGCACCGAGAAGAGGTAAATGGGCATAGCCTGAAGAATGGATTTTACCAGGATTAATCTGCTCGAGAAATTGAGGGCTCTAAAATTCCAGAGATTGAGATTTTTCTTAATTTTGTCGACCAATTATTTCCAAGATATTTTCTTGATAGTCGATTCTTCCATAAGCGCTCCTAGATACTTTGAGGGGAAGCTACCTTCTGAGAACTCCAAGATTCTGAGAACATTTATCTTGGTGATCCACGGGGTATTGAAGAAGTATGATATTTTTGCTAGTTTATTTCTAGGCCGGTAGCTTCCAAAAAAGTAGTCAAACATTCTTTAATTCTCCTAGAATCATGAACCGATGAGGGGCCCATAAGCATATTATCATCGACAAACTATTGATGGGTTTGTGGGTCCATCCCAGCTGTTAGAGATAATCCCTGAATTCAGTTCACTGCTCTCCTATTTTTGAGCATCCTTCCTAGACCTTCCGCCACAATGATGAAAAGGAAGGGTATTTGGGGGTCCCCCTGTCTAATGACTCGAGTCACATTGAAGGGACTCAAGGGGGACCCATTGACCAATATTGAGAAGAAAGCAGAGGAGACCATATTCATAACCCAATTAGTCCACTCCTCTGCGAAGCCAAAAGATTTAAGAATTCCTGCCAAGAATTGCCAATTCAATTTATCATAAGCTTTAGAAAGGTAAAGTTTTTGGATCATACCTGGAGTATTTGTAGGTTTAAGATAATGGATAGTTTCATGGACCAGAATAATGCCATCCATAATTTTCCTTCCTTCTACAAACCTTGCTTGCTCCGGAGAGATGACGATAGGAAGGAGGGGTTTAAGACGATTTGGAATTACCTTGGAAATGATTTTGTAGATGACATTACACAGGGAAATAGGTCTTAGTTTTCCTGGATCCTCTGTTCCACTTTCTTTTGGAATGAGAGTTAAGAATGTAAAGTTGAGAGCTCTGAGAATACTCTCATATTTCCTAGATTCCTCCATTGAAGCCCAAATTTATTCCTTTAGCCATTCCCAACTAGCGTGGAAGAAATTCATGGTGAATCCATCTGGTCCTCGGGCATTATCTTTTGCCATTTTTTTAACAGCAGTCTCTACCTCTGTCATCTCAATGGATTTTCCCAGAATTTGATTATGGTCATCTGTGATAAGCTTAGGAATATGGCTTAACACTTCTCTTTGGGCTTCCTCCCTATCTCTGTCCGGTTCCTGTAGGAGCTTGGAAAAATAAGAGTTCAAGGTAGTTTCAAGCTCTTCTTGAGATTTGGCTATGCTCCCATCCTCCTTCTTAAGTCTATCCATACGATTCCCTTGTCTATGTTGAATGGTCGCTTTATGGAAAAAACTAGTATTACGTTCTCCTTCCTTGAGCCATTTGATTCTGGCCTTTTGGTTCCAATAGAATTCCTCTTGTTGTTCTCTTTGGATAAATTCCTACAATAGTAACTTTTCCTGAATCCTTAGTTCTTCTGAGTATCTACTAGTCATCACATGATATTGGTTTAGCTTAATTTTTTTCTCTAAGGACTGTTTTTCTTGGAATATATTGCCGAACGACTCCTTATTCCATTTCATGATGTGGCCTTTAAGGAGTTTAAGTTTTTGTTGGAATTGATACATTCAAGTGCCTTTAATTGGAGGGGAGCTCTCCCACCATTCCTTGAGTTTATCGTGGAAGTCTGGTTGGAGAAGCCAGAATTTCTCAAATCCAAATGGTCTTCTAGGATAAACTCCGACATTTTCCCATTCCAGACTGATGGGCCAATGATCCAAACCTACCGCTAGAAAAACCACCACTTTAAGGTCACCCCCTGCCATCATGACCGTCTCTGAGAGCAGAAACCTATCAATTATGTAGGCTATCCCTCTATCTCCTGTTTGTTTATTGTTCCAAGTGAATATTCCATTGGAGGTTCTGACATCTATCATATTAAGGTCATTAATAATAGCATTAAAGTGATTGCTAGCAGAGTTTAGGTTCCATATACCACCTTTTTTTTCGTTGAGGTTCTTGATCATATTGAAGTCACCCCCCATAATCCAATATTTGTCCTCGACTAGGGCTTTGAGGTCGGAGATTAACTCTAGAAATGATGGCTTCTGTTCATCCCTCGCAGGACCATAAACATTGGAAATGAATCCTCTTAGTCTAGTACCAATGATGTGAAAATCAGTCGAGAGAGTACAAGGAGTAGCAACAAATCTAGATAAATGTACCTACCAAGGGTTCCATAGGATGCCCAAACCTCCTACCGCCCCTCTTGCGTCTAAAGCTACAAATTCACATCCCTTCCATACTTTCCGGTTGATACTTGAAAGTTCTTCTCTGGAGCATTTTGTTTCTTGCAGAAAACTATCCCTGACTTATCTTTTTCAATTCTTCTTCTAAGAAGGAGAGTTTTAAGAGCGCTCTTACATCCTCTGATATTCCATGTTGTAATCTGCATCAAGAATAGATTAACTAGAGGGATATAGGGTAGCATCTATTGTTGAATACATCCCTGAAGCCACCAGTTGTGCACCTATTGCTTTGATTCTTTGAACATTTCTAGGTCTTCCCCTCTTTTCTTTTTTTCTGGTTTTTCTTACGGTCTATGGCTTTGAGGGATTCAACAACTACCCCTAGGGAAATTGAGTTTTTGGCTTGTATAATGGCTTTCTCCAGTAGGGAAACTTGCTGAGGGGGAATCTGGGTTGGATCTTTATCAGAGCATGCAGCTTCCAGCCCGTCTAGTTCTAGGTCATCTATTTCCATATCTTCTGAAACAAGTTCCATTATCCCTGAGTTTATCTTGGCCTCCTCTTGTTGTCTCTAGAGAAGAGGTTTTAGGTTGGTTCTTGTTTTTTCTTGTTTCTTTTTTGGGATTTTATCTTTCTCATTTCCTTGGTTTTCTTTGTCCTGTTCCCTTTGTTGTTCTACTTGGAGTTTAGCCTTTGTCGGGTCTACCTATTTGTCAGCGTTGCAATTTGTCTGATCTTTTTGGAGGGTCTCAAACCAATTTTGGGTCTGCACTCTTTTGTTTACTTCCAGCCCTAAAGTCTTCCTCGCTTGTTGTTTCTTGTTTTGAATTTTAGTAAACCCCTCCGCATCCTGGTTTTCTTGGTCTTTCTTCCCCCCTGGTATTTTATTTTGGGAGAAATATCTGAATAGATGGCCATGCTCATGGCATCTTCTACAGTGGAAAGGGATCTGTTCATAATCAATGACCTGAAACCATTCCTTATCTTCCCAGGTTAGTTCGATTCCATCAGGTAGATCTCTAGAGATGTCAAGGTAGATATATATTCTGGCATACGATATATATTTTCTTTGTCTAGTTTGCTCTGATACTTTGATAAAGTTCCTCAGAGTGTTCCCGATGTCCATCAATATTTTTTCCTTCTACTATTCCATTGGGAGGGAATACATTCTTATCCATATAGGAGCTATCATCAAGTTTCTTTGTCAAGGTCGAATCTCTCTTTCCATGGCCTGAGAAAGAGGCTCGCTAAATTGTAGAAGTAGGGGCCATTCTCAAAGATTTCCATTCTGTCCTCTTCATTAAAGAATATTATAGTGATGAACCCTTTAGCTCCCAGTTGAAGGTCGTAGTGTCCTTGGGGTTTCCGCATTATGTTGATCCACCAGACCAAGGTCTTTTCTGTGGGCCAAATCCCAACAAATTTTCCTATGAGTGCCCTCTCTTTCATGTATTGAATATCGTCCCTGACTCTTTTAGATTTGATTTGCAGTCTTGGCACAGTCTTGGATTTTGTGACACATTGTCCTGACCTTCTTATGCCCTAATTATTTGTTTATTCCTTTTTGATTCAGCTACAACCTTCTCCATCTCTTAGCATTATAGGAACATTGATTACTCTTTTCCCTTTTTCATTTTCTTTTCCCAAGATAACATATTCTTCCTCTACTGTTTCATTCCTTCCATGATCCCTCTCCCCCCAAGGAGGATCAAGAACCATCTTGAATGGTCTTTCTGAAACATCATCGACCTATATTACCACCATAAATCCTTCTTCCTACGACCCCAAGCCCCTGCCTTCATTCAAGTTGCAGAGCTCTCCTCTGTTTCTCCCCAGGATTATCTGTCTACATTGGTATGCCCTCTTCAAAAGGGTATTTTTAGTTTTATAATTTATGTAAACAACCAAAATATTTGGCGCACACATGTACATGTGTGCAAAATGCAGCTGAAATATTCATTGGTTAGTTTCAAAAAATAATGATAAATACAATTTTTTGAGAAAAATTAAAAGAAAAATATGTACACAATAGTGCATTTTGTCTAGATCATTTTCACATATTTCATTCTTTTTTAAATTATTAATTTAACATTAAATTATTTTGCACACACACAAGCCACTTGTTAATTCCTCTTCAAATTTTGAAGGACACATTTTAGTAAATGAAAAATTGACACATTAAATGTCATTGTTATATTTAAAATAGATATCATTAGAAAGCAAACATAATTCTCTACATTTTGTCTTTTAACTACATGTCAAAAATCATATTGAAAATATGAGTTTCAAGGTATTCAATTTAATACATGGGTAAACTTTCCATTTTTCATCGCCATATTTGCCCACAAAGAGTTACCCATATTCGTGGAATCCCCCCTAAGACATTTAACACCATCACCATTAATTGAATTACCATTTATTCATGCCTTATTGATCATTTTTTTATCATTCTCAATGACAATGAATGGTTTATCATTGAGTGAATCAAGGTGAATGCTTTTAATTTATTCTTTTGAATTAACAATAATAGAATATGCATTGATTTCTTCATTATTATGCTTCTTAGTGATAAATTTAGGACATTTTTACTAAACCTATTGCAAGTTAAAATGAGACAAGGATGCACTTTCATGACTGATATGCACAGCTAGATCGAAAATAATGGGGAGTTAAGAATTATTCTTAGGCCAACAAGCATCATTACTTAAATTATTGGAATACCCATGGTGGATTGAATGACAACTTGTCTTAAAAAAATGAGATTCAAAATCAGGGGTAAGCTCATGGAAAATAAGGTTCCCATCCAAAACTAAATGGGACTAAGAGTCTTTGGCACTAATTGATTAAATGGTGAAAGGTTCATCAAAGGAATAAGCCACAATGTCATATGAGTAAAGAAATCCCTGATTGAAAATATGAGGAAAAGCATTTTCTGCCTCATGATTACTCACCCCTTTGCAAGGATGTATTTATTCCCTTTGGTGATCATTATCGACGCTATTTTCAAGTGAGATCTGATCATCGAATGAGATGTTGTGTTGAAAATTACAGGCCTCGTCTTCAATTAATACCTCATGTTGTGGATTGTGGTAAAATGAAATTCTAGGATGAGGTGGGATGAAATCTTGCTTAAATTATTGCTTGGAATTGATTTGCAACATATCTTCCTCAATATGAAGTATTTTGTGAATATATTGCACAAGAGGGGTAATTAACTTCGTGACAACAATTGTATTCATGATCGTTCCATGAATGGATCTCTATGTATGGGGATACTCATTAAAAGAAAAGTTACGGGGTGTATCTTTAAACTCCTTTCAATGTTGTTGGATCTTGTATGATTCTATGGATTTTGATAATTTCTTGTAGGTGTGGGGATTATGGAGATCTTCACAAAATATGCACTAAGGAGGCATAGAATTATCAAACACAATCTTGAAAACGTCAAATAATTGTTCTCAACCGTATATGGAATGGTAAGGTAAATTATCAAATCACATGGCAAATTTTCTCCGAAATGTAAGTGGAAAAATACATAGAATTGAAATATGATCATAAATGTAATTATCGAGGAAATATTCAACAAATATTCTTATATTATAATTAGTAATTTAGTGTGGAGGGACTATGAATTGAGGAAGGTCATTATCTTCATTCCATACTTTTGGTCGAAAATCAGGAACACCTCGAACATGGATAGTATTAACACTAGGACACTAGGTACTAGTCATTATTGGTCAATAATGAAAATTCAAAAAGTATGGATCAATAAGTATTGATTCATGGATCTGATCTAGGAACATCCAAATAAATATAGGAACATTTTATTTCCCAAGTATTGTCACCATTTATGTTGGTGCTCAAAGTCAAACAGTTCACGAAACAATATTGTAAAACCATTGAAGGGATGGTTAAAGGAGAGAGAGGGGATGGAATCTTAGGTTTCGTTTAGAGCCCTCAGATAAATAAGAATCAGAGGATAGATTAATGGCATTAATTACGTAAATGAATGAGAGAACAATTGATATGTATGGTTAAATGCACAAATTATTTTAAAATAAGAATGTCAGTCCATTAAGATAACCAAATGTAACCTATATATCCATGCATGCATTATTATATGAATACAAAAGTAATTACCGAATTAAATGATTAAATAAATTAATGAAAAATGTTTGGAAAACGCATTTTGTGATTAAATATTTGATAAAATAAAGCCTTATTCATTAGTATCAAAATGATGAATAAGTAAAACTAGTATTCCACATAAATAAATTATGATAGCTGCTTGTAATGCATGGAAATAAATATTCAATTTCACTTAATTTAAACTTTTTTAAATGGGTCCATAATTTCAGGTTGAATTAATGAACTTAGTTATGCTAAATAAAGCAGGAACTTAGAGTTTTGGCCATGATTACAAAAATGCATTAATACTTTGTATTTCCTTAATGACTAAGTAGATTTATGGAGCAATGTTTAATGCGTAAAAAGAAATGTTTCATTCCGCTTGACCCAACCATTACAATTCAGACTTAAATATTAGTTATGTTAAAGACTATTCTTCATTAAATGAAGTGTAACTTTTGCATGTGATCATTCTACTAAAGATAATGCAATAATTGTATTGATTTCATCGACTTAGAGTCTGTAAATATGATGTGCAAAAGCTACCTCATCTATAAGCCTATTTTTATGTATAGTTAGTCAGACTTGAAGTAAGATGTATAGGTTAGTAAACAAAAGTAGAAATAATATTTACAATCTGCTTTATACATATAGTACAGTTTGGAAAATGTAAAAAGAAATAGTAAAAATTGAGCAAAGCTAAAAAAATAATGTGGAGTAAATATTTGTATATGCCAAATAATATTTATTATTAAGAATGGAATTTAAGTAGAAATCAAGTAAAATAAGCAACCACCGATTCAAACCTTGAGAAAAGGAGGTTAACACGGCCTTATGCATCTCTCAGCATTCCATTTTTACTGGGGTGAAACCAAGATAGAGGGAATAATACCCACTCATATTGTATTGGTGATAACCTACACACATGAAATCATAACTAACAAAAATATATAGGAAGAAGAGAAATATGTGCAAGAAAATAGAACTTACCCCTAATGAAAGGACACTCTTCCTTCACCCTAATGGATGGACCTAAAACATAGTATTACTTGAAATCATCTCCTATTAGTCTCATGGATAATTGAGTATGAAAGGAAATCAACATAAAATGAAACTATTAGTACCCACCTCTTACATCCAGTGTGAGATGTTCTAGTTTGGAAGCTTTGACGAGATTTGAAAGAATGTAACAAGGTAGCTGAAGTGCTTTAGCTATCATGAAGGAAGGAAAAGAGGTTTGGAAATTGTTGAGAGATTAAAAGTTTTGCATCACTTGATGTTTTAGTTTTCCAAGCGTGCCCATACTGAGGGTGATTTGTAGTAACCGAATCTCTTGCTCATATGCATTATGAAAGGTCAGGAGATCGATAACTACAAGAACTAAGATGTATGGTTCTTCACTATACTATTGCTCAACAATACTCCTTGAAAAAAAAAATGATATGTGATCGAATATGTTCTTTGGTATAAAATTGTGTAGACAAACTCTTTCAAATCCTTCCCATCATTATTTGAGTGAGCATATTTAGAAATATAATTTAGTTTGGTCATTGCTAGATATCGAATATCATCCTCATGTTATATGTGAACAATTTATGGGGAGTGTAATTGTTGCATAGTTATATTATGAAGTGTCTATACATAATGGAAAAGAGTTACAAAACAATTATTTTGACAGAAATTTTCTAAACAATTGAGGACAATCTTGTATTCAGTATTCAAGATGTCATCATGTTCTCCTTTTTACTGTTGTTTTATTTGGGTGCACTACTTATTTGAATTTCCTTTTAATTTTTTCCAGGGTTTCTCAATGCTACATTTTAATCTCGTTTGTGGTCACTAAAAAAAGAAAAGGTCATATGTATTTTCACACACCAACTATTATTTGTATACCCTCTGACACAAATCGTACCCAAACATCCAACAATATTGACCATGCCCGTTGCTTAATGTTTTAAATAATAAGATTATCTCAATGTTGTAGCATTCCATTATCATTGCATGGTCCGATTGTCACCATCATTGCATGCATCCTCTCTAGACCAAGGGTGTTAGTCGATATACATTTCTCTATACTGATTGTTCTAACTTTGAATCCTCCAAAAAAAATATTCTTAACTCCAACAGGATTGTACTTTGTATATACAGGTTTTGATAGAATTCCACTTTTTCTAAATGGAAATGTGAGTAAGGGTTCATTCTACAAATTTATTATAGGGATCCTATTTTTATTTTGGTTGATATCTATCCTCATGATTCCATGCTACTTTCCATGACTACCGTCCTTTATTTTGCATGTTCCCTCACTCCTGTTAGCTTTTCTAGTGCACTTATGCAACACGATGATCTTCCTCTATGATATTATTCCAACTAAACTCTAGTTGTCAGGCCTTGGATTTGAAATGAATCCTATGATGTCAACAAATATTCTTTCTCAATTGTGTGTAACCTTTTTTGAGTTCCATTGGGTGATGTAATCATAAAAGAATTATAACATTCCCCCCCTTTTTCCAAATGCATTTTCTATCGTGGGTTATTTCCAACTGTGCGCTATCCTAATACTTCCTCTATGTTATGTGTCTATATTTTAATACCAAAGCTTCAAGAATCCCCCTACCACATGCTAGGAAAATGGTAATAATTCATGAATTAAAGAGAGATTTCTTTTAAATGGAGGGATTTTGTATTATTGTTTTTTTGACTTAGGAATACTAAATAGGAAAAACATGGGTTCTCTTTAGGTTTTTATAAATGAGGAATAATTGGCATCATATCATTTTTATGTCCTCGACATATATTTTTTGGTGAATGGAATTAGTTCAACAATTATGCAATTAATTTTTACTTGGACTATAGTTTTGACCTTGGAATTTGGTTATTACAATTTGTTTAAACACAATTATTTAAATTTACATTTGTTTTGAGAGGTTAACATATTCCTCTTTTCATGTTTCCCACCATGAGGTGGAGATAAAATGTGAATTGATTTAAATGGAATCTGGCCCACTGCAATGAAAAATTCTCGAGCATTGGGTAATTAGTATGGTTGTTGTTTGGTTCCCTTCACATAAATACATGACCACTATTATAACACTAGTTGTACATAATCATCCAATACACTAATAGGAATATCAATGGATCCATTTTGAAAATTGATTGCAAACTATGATCCCCATAAAACCCTCTATCAACATTCTTCACTCATGTATTCGATGATACCACAATAATCCCAATAACAATCGATGGTATTGGATCACAATAATTTGGCCACTAGAAATTCGATGCTCAATTATTTGGAAGGGGATAGTCTTGATTCCCAATTGAGATTTGTGAGTCTCAATAGATCTACAAGAAATATTTTTGTTAGAAAATAATAAAAAATCACCAGATCTCTGTTAGGATTGATGACATGGGACATTAAATATTTTGGTACTCAAGGGTGAGAAAAAGAGGAGTATGTGGAGAATAAATTTGTCTCTTTTGGGAGAGTTCCACAAGAATATGCATAGGCTATATCCATACCTAAATAAAATATGTAGGGATCCACTTGAGAGAATCTAGACCTCCCTTGCCTTCCCTGTAACTTAATAGGTGATTGAAGAGAAGCAACAATTGACCAATGAGGTTAATTTTATTCGGAGGAAAAATGATACTCTAAATTTAAGGATTTAGGCTATGAAGGGAAGGATAACTACTTTGGAGGCTGAGAAAAGAAAATCAGAGAAGAAGGAATCATAGTAAACATGCCTAGAGAAAGATCAAGAAACCCCAAGCTATGTTGATATTAACCTAGTTAGGGAAATGTAAAGAAGGGAAGTCCCTAAAGAAAAGAGGCCCTCCAAAGGGATGTGTCTCAGTTCATAGTTCAATGTTTATTTCTATAAAAATATCATTTAGGGTTTACCTTGTATGCCTCTACCAATGCAAGACAAGTTAAGAAGAAGTTATTACCACAGTTTACGAAAACGAGAAAGAAGTTTCCATTATAAGAATCCTTCCACTTGAACATCTTAAAAATAGTAAAGATACCTTCATGACCTATAAAACCCTTGTATTCCATTGGAAATCCTCAAAATTTTCCGAAGGAGAGAGGTGCACACTAGATAACCCATGTACAAAGGGAAAATAAGAGAAATAACTTTGTTTAATCCCATGATCTTGAGTTACAAATGAGAAAGTGTTCCTTTATATATATTTTTTCTAGGGTAACTTAACCTCATTAATAATATAACCACCTAAAATGAATTAAAATTATTTTTTTAGGGTTTGTTACCCACAATTCGAGGACTAAACCACATAATACTTAAAAATAACAAAAAAATGATGAATTGGTACAACTTGATGAAGAATTGATCATATAAGTAGGATTTCATGCCTCAATGATGTGATTTTTCCCTTAAGGACCTCCTCCTTTAGGTGGTACAACCTCTTCAAAAGGATGACACCATCATCAATTTGTCTTTATTGATCCAAGAGTAGGGTAAATACATGACAAAAATAGGTCCAAATGGACATACTAAAGTGTGATAAGATGGGTACTATAACCCTTACACACCCAATAACCTTATACAAAACATAAACATGAGATTGGTTGGAATCCCCTAAGACATGTGTCCTAATGGAGTCGTCCCAAGAAGAACGAAATACCAAATCATGTCAAAATTGGCCCAACATCACAAGGGATTTATCCCATCAAGAGGTAGTCATGAATGCCACCAAGACAACACTTCCTGGAATTAAAAAAAGGAACACCTTCAATGAACAGAACCTGGGTCTTCAACCCCATGAGACAAACAATTCTACATAAAAAAGACACAAACATGGATTTTACAATGAAAAAAAACCTCCTCTTTGGAATAATTGGTATGGAAAACTGCATAGTATCAGGAGGGATAAACCGCTAACTATCATAACTCTCTTGCAGAAGGCATGCTTGAACTATCTCTTACCTCACTTCAATGATACCATCTATCTGCATGATCTTGGGATATGTCAAGTCTACCAGGGTTTCTTCCCTCCACTTAACATGTCCCTTGCAACCGATATAGGGGTTTGACATATTCCTGAGAGATATCTAGATATTGAATGTTTAAGAAGGAAGGGGAAAGCACATGCTAGGTAGAGTCCAAATCATCATTCTCATGACTAACACCCTCATTTTATATTATATTTGCAACTTTCTTACTTGAGGGTTTGATATGGGAAAGAATGATGATATTATCTCAACCAAGGAGAGTTATGCACCTTTCCAATTTTATATTGAAACTCCATTTTTTAATATTTTACTGATTGGAATTCCATTTAGAAGTTTTTTGATAATTTGTATAATAAGGTATGAATCCCCTTCAATCGCCAATTTCAAAAGGTTCTCTCTAATGGTGTTTTGTATTCAATCAAAGAGGGCATGCAATTGATCATCATTATTTCTTTATTTTCTTGGGGAACCTACATAAACCCAAAAAATATATTCTTATTCATTTCTAAAGGAACCTTCAAGACCTCTTATGTTGGATTCCCTTTCAAGGCTCCATCAAAATTGAGTGTAATCTAATTGAATGGAGGGGGTGACATTTTATATAAACTAGAATCCTTGGTGAATGTTTGACTTGCTAAGTGGCCTTTATTAAGGAGTCCATACCCCATGCATGCATAATATGATGCTATGTTTTCAATTACTTCTAATACTCCTATCCTTATTGTGCAAATTGACATGTTTATAGAATGATTGATTGAATTAGAGGATAGACTTGGTCCTTTCTCCAACATTTATCTTTAAATTTTTTGAAATTCTGAAAGTAAATAACATAAAATAAATTACATAAGAAAAATAAACTACTAAATTAAGAAAACAAAGACTGCTAGACTAATGAAATGATATGAAAACGAATGCATAGAAGGAAATTAAAATGACCTATGACTACCATGCAATCCTACTCCTACATTTAAGAAAAAAGAAAAAAATGTCATGTGGTATGCCATTTGTTGTAAAGGAAAACATATGACATGCTATGAAAATACCTTCTTGAATCTTGAAGCTTGATAAATATTTTTCATTTAATTCCTGAAATAAAGATAAATGTGATCATAAACATCTTCAAATAATATTTAGTCCTAATTGAAACAAATGAAATGAAATGTAGATGAAATGAGTTAGAACTCGTACGATTGAAAGTTTTTCAACTGATGAATCTCAAATGTAATCTCTAAACACCAACATAGGAAATCCCCTTTTCACCTCCTCAACCATATTGGATTGATTTGGGATAAGGGTGATTCCATGAGTGTGGTTCACTTTTTTTTGGCAAGCGGGCTGCCAAAAATATGTGCAGCAAATCCTTAATTGAGGTATTTTTAAAGCCTCGATTGATCTTTTAATACCTCGATCAAGGTAGTTAAAAACCTTGATCAAGGTATTTAAAAACCTTCATCGATTTCAAATATCTCGATCGAGGTATTTTAAATCCCTCGATCGAGGTATTTAAAAACCTCAATCGAGCTAATAGCTTGATAGAGGGCCTTAACAATAGGCCCATGGTCCTTTTCTTTCTAGGAAGGAAATTCTATTTTCCTTTATGGGTCTTAAACTATGTCATTAAATGCACATTAATGGGCGTAGATTATACCGATGGATTGGTCAACAAATACTCTTTCAGTGGACATATAATTTATGATTGTTTTATCTTTGTATGTCATTATTTTTTAAATTTCTACTAAATATTACCCTGAAAAAACCTTGTCAACAACTGCGAATGAGCTCAAAGATAAATTACCAACATTTAAGATATGCATCCAAAAATTTTGAAAACATATACAAGCACTACATCGGTGTGTCCTCTTCAAAAGGGTATTTTTATTTTTGCAACTTATGTAAACAATCAAAAGATTTGGAGCACACACCCACGTGTGCAAAATACGACTGAAATATTCATTGGTTAGTTTCAAAAAATATTGATAAATATAATATTTTGAGAAAAATTAAAAGAAAAATATGGACACAATAGTACATTTTGTCTATATCATGTTCACATTTTTTTTAATTATTAATTTAACATTAAAATATTTTGCACACACACAAGCCACTTGTTAATTGCTCTTCAAATATTTAAGGACACACATTTTATTAAATGAAAATTTGACACATTAAATGAGAATTGGTATATTTAAAATATATATATATCATTGAAATCCCAACATAATGCTCTACATTTCATCTTTGAACTGCATGTCAAAAATCATATGGAAAATATGAGTTTCGAGGGCTTCAATTTAAAACATGGGTAAAATTTTCATTTTTCATCGTCATATTCGGCCAATAAGAGTTACCCACCTTCATGGAATCACCCATAAAAAATTTAATACCATCATCATTAATTTATATACCATTGATTCATGACTTATCGATCACTTTTTATATCATTCTCATTGACAACAAATGTTTTATCATCGAGTGACTCAAGGTGGATGCTTTTAATTTCTTCTTCCCAATTATCAATAATAGAATATGCATTGATTTATTTATAATTATGTTTCTTAGTGATAAATTTAGGACATTTTTCCTAATCCTATTGCAAGTTAACGTGAGACAAGGATGCACTTTTATGAATTATATGCTCAGTTGGATCAAAAAGCATGGGAATTCATAACTATTCTGAGGACAACAAGCATCATTTGTTAAATTATTGGAATACCATGGTGCATTGAATGAGAGATCCTATTAAAAAAATGTGATTCAAAATCAAGGGTAAGTTCATGGAAAATAAGGTTCCCTTCCAAAACTGGATGGGACTAATAATATTTGTCATCAATTGGTGAAATGGTGAAAGGTTCATCAAAAGAATAGGTCACAATGTCATATACGTAAAGAAATAAGAAATACCCGATTGAAAAGATGAGGGGATTATTTTATGGATCATAATGAATCACCCCTTTCCAAGGATGGACTTATTCCCTTTGGTGATCATTATCAAATTGATTTTCAAGAGAGAGTTGATCATGAAATGAGATGTTATGTTGAAAATTACAGGCCTCATATTGTGGATCAGGGGAACATGAAATGATAGGATGAGGTGGGATGAAATGTTCCTAAAAGTATTGCTTGGAATTGGTTTGCAACACATCATCCTCAATATGAAGGATTTTGTGAATATATTGCATAAGAAAGGTAATTGCCTTACTGACAACAATTGTATTCATGATCATTTCATGAAGGGATCTCTTGGTATGGGGATAATTATCAAGAGAAACGTATGGGGATACTTATACATGAATCCCTGTGAAAATATCGACCTTGGCTGTGCAACTTTATTAAAAGGTTCTTGAAAGCATACAACGCAAAAATTACATTGGTTCCAACCCTTTCTCCTCCCTCAAGAAAAAACCGACATCAGAGACAAAATATGTTACAAAATGAAGAACCTCTCCTAACAAACGCGAACATGGCATATCTATCATGATTTACATAAACAAAAAAATAAGATGTAGACTATTGGAAGAAAATATGCATAAAGCCCTTTTGTATTTTATGGCTAGTGGCAGCTGTACAAAGTCTGGCAGAGGTGACTTTCCTAATGGGCATGCCTTGGAGAAGAACTCTCGTGCTATCATCCATGTTGTCTTTATGGATGCATCCTAAACTTGCTTGACCCATATTGTTGAATTGACCTCCATTAATCAGGACCAGGAAATGTTTCTACAACCATGTCATGCGCTTGTACCTTGAGATCCGTGATTTTTGTGTATGAGATGTTAGGTATTGAGGTACAAGAGGCTTTAAAATCAAATAGCAATTCGAAATCCCTGACCAATTTAACAAATACTATCATGCTTGACAAGGATTGCTACATGTCTCGAAACATGATGTTGTTTGATATGGAACTAACCAATTGCTCCAAATAATAATCCTGAGACAATAAGGGTCCCTTTTCTTCCCAGAAGAAAGGGACTCCTCTGTGCACCAGTTGCTTGAACAATTTGATCACCTCCTTGACTTTGTGGCCTATAATACCAATTTTGGCTAGTACAGTGTCTAGCATCCTATGTTTAGCAATCACTTTTCTAGCTCTAGAAGTAATAGCAACTCTGTTTTGGATACCATACCTACTAACTAGATCATCTGACAAGGAGCTTAGAAATTCAACATTTTTAGCCACCACTGTTGATCTTTTATTTACTTCTCTCTGTACTATGGAAACATTTTTCTTGGCTTCTGTCAAAGCATTTTCCTGACTTGAGATGAAGTCTAACAAAGGTATGAGATTGTTGGATTCTACAATTATTTGGTCCCAAATCAAATATCTGGAACCCTACAAGGCCAGATTACCAACCACCTAGTTTCCTAACTGGGCATTTTGTTGTGTCAATTCTTGACACTTCTTATCTATCTCTTTCCTCTTTTGTTCCTCTTTTTCTTTTCCTCCTCTAAATCCTCGATTTGTTGCTTCAACTTTGTAATATTGGTATCTTTTAGGCCTATTTGGGACATTTCTTTAGAAAGAGAACTAGTATCTACCTCTCTAGCTACATTTATTGATTGAATTGCAGCCTTTGTGCCTTTTTCTTGAATCTCTTTTTCCATTGCTTCCAGCTTAGCCTAGTTAACTCTTTTTCGCTCTCCCTCAAAAGCTTGTTATCCATTTTGCATTTCTTTTGCTTCTCTGCGAGCTTCAATAGATTGGCTTTGCAATCTGTAAGCTCAGTGTTTAATGTTTCTTTCTTGTTCTTGAATTCAACCAACTTAGTTGTCTGAATGAGCTGGGTGGAAGGGATTTTCAACTTCTTTTTAAGTACGTGGATCTCATTTTCTTTCTCATACAACAATCATTGGGATAAGGTTCTCTTATCTTCCTTTCCATCTATATGTACTGCTTCATTCTGCAAATTGGTAATTTGGACCTTAAGGGCCTTGTTTTCAACTCTTACCTTCCTTAAGAGATCTTGATTTTTTTATTTATTCAACTCTAGATTTGACATCTGTAATGTGGCCTCTAGCAGTCTAGTATTCAAGATGTCATCGATATCTCTGTTAAAATGTATTATATCAGTAGTGGGAATTTTTGCAAGGTTCACATTAACCTCTGACACCTTGTTTCCTATTGTCAAGGCCATGCTGAGGGTGTCTAAAGCATGATCCCTCATAGTTTTCAATATCAAATTTGGGTATGGAAACTGTACTACTTCATCATACAACTTTGCTGTCTCTTTAAAGGTTCTATTGGCCTTTTCTTGGTAGGAGTCTAGAAACTATTATTTGGAGGATTTCCTGTTTGGAGTCTTCCCATGAAACACATACTCTTGGATCTCTAATTTGGCTGTTTCGGGCTCTTCTTTTTCTTTTTTGTCTTTCACATTTTTCATCTTCATTTTTCCCTTCATATTATTTCTCATAACCTGTACCAACTGCTATCCTTGTTCCACTTTCTTCCTTTTGGGCATGTTGGAAGTATCTACCTCATCAGTCTCCATGGGATCTTCCAGTTCTCTTTTTATTAAACTTCCTCAATAGTTGACCAACGATGAAACATTCCCAACCATTGCAACTACTTTGGACACTTATACATGAATCCCTATGAAAATATGAATTCGGCTATGCAACTTTATTAAAAGGTTCTTGAAATCATATAACGCAAACATTACATTGGTTCCTACCCTTTCTCCTCGATGAGGAGGTACATTAATAATGTTTCGGCCTCAAAAAACGACATCAGAGACAAAATATGTTACAAACCGAAGAACCTCTCCTAACAAACTTGAACGTGGCATGTCTACCACGATTTCCATAAACAAAAAAATAAGATGCAGACTACTGGAAGAAAATATGCATAAAGCCCTTTTGTATTTTCTGGCTGGTGGCAACTGTACAAATTCTGGAAGAGGTGACTTTCCAAATGGGCATGCCTTATAGAAGAACTATAGTGCTGTCATCCATGCTGTCTTTATGGCTGCATCCTAAAATTGCTCAACCCATATTGTTGAATTTATCTCCATTGATTAGGACTAGGCAATGTTTCTACGACCATGTCATTGTTAAATTTTCATATGCTTAGCTAAGACATCAGTATTTCATTTCATTTTCATAACAAAAGCATATAAACAGGATCACTGAAAGATAGACAAGCACAACCATACAAAAGGAACACAAAGATTTATCCTAGGAAAACCCTAAAGGGAAAAACCCAGCAAAAGATTCCTCAATATAGATGTCCCAAAAAGGTAAAAGATAAAACCAGGAAGGAGATCAAAGCCTGATCCTCCTCCTTCTCTAGCTACTTCTCTTCTCCACTAATGCGCTACACAAGTGAGAGTGTGTGTTACAAATGAGGAGCACCACACCTCTATTTGTATTCATCCGTTCACTTTAATTAACTCATCCGACATGTAGGCTCGAGTTAATTATGTAGGCTCGAGTTACACATGTAGGCTCAAGTAACCACACTAGGGTGCTAATGACCCAGCTTTACAATTAGAGGGGACTACCTCATGACTCTTATTAGTTCTTCCGATTAGAAGCATCGGGGTACAAAGATAATACAAGTCATTCTCCCGGTAGGACCATCATGGACCACAAAAGATACATATAGAATATTCTTCGAAGTTACAATATTTCAACAGTCATGCACTTGTACCTTCAACTCCGCAATTTTTGTGTATGAGATGTCGGGTACTGAGGCACATGTGGATTTAAAATCAAATAGTAATTTGAATTCCCCAACCAATTTATCAAAGACTATTGTTCCTGACAAGGATTGCTGCATGTCTGAAAAATTGTTGTTGTTTGATATGCAACTAACCAATTGCTCCAAATAATCATCCTGAGACAATAAGGGTCCCTTTTCTTCCCAGAAGAAAGGGACTCCTCTGTCCACTAGTAGCTTGAACAATTTGATCACCTCCTTGAATTTGTGTTATATAATACATATTTTGTCCAATACAGTGTCCATCATCCTATGTTTAGCAATCACTTTTCTAGCCCCATAAATAATAGCAACTCTTTTTTGGATACCATACTTGCTGACTACATCATCTAACAAGGAGATTAGAAATTCAATAGCATTTTTAGCCACCTCTCATTATATTTTATTCACTTCTCCCTGTACTCTAGAAACTTTTTTCTTGGCTTCTTTCAAATCATTTTCTTGACTTGAGACGAAGTCTAAGAAAGGTCAGAGCTTGTTGACTTATGCAATGATTTCATCCCAAATATTTAAAATTCTGGCACCCTGCAAGGAAAAATTACCAACCACTTGCTTGCCTAACTTGGCATTTTGTTGTGTCAATTCTTGACACTTTTTATCTATCTGTTTCCTCCTTTGTTCCTTCTTTTCTTTTTCCTCCTCTAACTCCTCAATATGATGCTTCATATTTGTAAGCTCCGTAGCTTTCAGGCCTATTTGGGACATTGATTTAGAAAGAGAACTAGTATCTAGCTCTCCAGCTACATTTACTGATTGAATTGCAACCTCTGTGCCTTTTACCTGAAGCTCTTTTTCCTTCGCTGCCAACTTAGCCTTTAATTATTTTTCATTCTCCCTTAGAAACTTGGTATCTACTTCCCATTTCTTTTATTTCTCCTCGAGCTTCAACAACTTGGATTTTCAATCTATAATCTTAGTGTTTAATGTTTCTTTCTCTTTCTTGGATTCAACCAACTCAGTTTTCTAAATGATCTAGGTGGGAGGGATTTTAAACTTCGTTTTAAGTACCTAGATCTATTTTTCTTTCTCATCCAACAATCATTGGTCTAGGGCTCTCTTATCTACTTGTCCATCTATCTGTACTGCTTCATTATGCAAATTGGTAATTTGGACCTTAAGGGCCTTGTTTTCAACTCTCACCTTCTTCAAGAGACCTTGAGTTTTTTCTTTATTCAACTCTAGCTTGGACATCTTTAATGTGGTCTTTAGCAGTCTAGTATTCAAGATGTCATCGGTCTCTCTGTTAATATGTATTATATCAGTAGTGGCAAATTTTTCTAGGTTCACATTAACCTCTGACACCTTGTTTCGTATTGTCAAGGCCATGCTGAGGGTGCCTGTAGCATGATCCCTCACAGTCTTCAATGCCACATTTGGGTAGGGAAACTGTACTACTTCATCATACAGCTTTGTTTTCTCTTTAAATGTTATATTGTAATTTTCTTGGTAAGAGTCTAGCCAATATTATTTGGAGGATTTCCTGTTTGGAGTCTTCCCATGAAACACATACTCTTGGATCTCTAATTTGGTTGTTTTGGGCTCTTCTTCTTGTTGTTTGTCTTTCACACTTTTCTTCTTCATTTGTCCCCTCATACTGATTCTCCTAACCTGTACGAACTACTATCCTTGTTCCACTTTCTTCCTTTTTGGCATGCTAGTAGTATCTACCTCATCAATATTCATGGGATCTGCAGGTCCTCTTTTTATTGAACTTCCTCAATAGTTGACCAATGATGAAACATTCCGAGCCATTGAAATTACTTTGGATAGGTCCATTTGGGGAGAATCATCCTCTGATAGGGGTGAGAGAGAAGCTCGTCCTATGTTGGTATCCATTGTGATAGAGTTAGGGAAATCATCCCAATTGGTCGCTTCTCTATGCCCGGCTATTTCAATGTGCTCAAAAGGATTACTCGTGTGAGATTTTGTCCATTTGGAAATTAATTCAGTTAGGTCATAGTTTATAGCCTTTTCCAGAGATAATCACATTCGTTTGAGTAAGTTACCGACCAGTGGCAGGGAAGCCCTGGTTATGACTATGTATAGCCCTACCTCCCAAGGGAAAGAAATTATGGATCCCTTCTTAGAATTCAAAAAGTGTTCTTCTTCAATAGTACCCAGGAAGTCAGGAAGGATGGAAAGACATAAGGATGACGCAAAAAACCATATAGCCTTATGACTATTCCAAATTCTGCTAGGAACCAGTATCCTATCCCCTTACTAGGAGACAGCTACAATATTTTCCTCATCTCAGGAAATACCATGGCAAACCTTTCTTGGAAAAAAGGGTTATATATTTCTTCCATTAGATTGTTCATGAATTTACAGTATTCTTTGGTCATGTCATCCGTGATCTCTAGCTCAGGCACATGTAAATCATCTTCGTTATAAGATAGGAACATTCTCAACAAAAGGGATTGGAATCTGAACACTTTGGTATCGTGGAAATTATCTAGCTGAGAATGAATGTTCTCAGCTATAAATTCATCAAATTTAAGACAACATGATTGAAATGATTGTCCTGGAAGTTCAAATTTGATGAAACAAGTATTCAAAACAAACACGAAACAAGTATTCAAAACAAACAATAGACTTAACAACAACTCTGTGATATAACCATTGGTATTTAGACCTAGGAATTGACTGGCTAGGATCATGCACGACTCGATTTATTTGTTAAAGTGGTTTAGGTAAATGGGGTAAGAGAGATTGATAACTTCGACATTAGGTTTCGAACAAGACTTCAGGAAAGCATCTCTATTTTCTACAGTACACTCTCGAAAGAACTATACGATACCTTCTTCTCAGTATTTTTGGGATATGTGGAAAAATTTGTCTTGGATGTGGAGGGTTTTATGGATAACATGAGCCTAGATAGAGTATAGGATTTTTGACTTGGACCTATTCATGATGACTCCTTCGGTGGTATAAAAATTGTATGCACACCACTCTGAAAAACTCGGGGCAATGGGGGTTATGGTTAATGGAGAAAAAATGAAAAAAGGATTTAAAAACACCACAGGTATCACTAACTTGGTCCTTAAGGACTTCTAATTTACCCTTAGCAATTTCAATCATTTCGCCCAACATAATCGTGTCAAATATCTCAGCATTCTCATCTACTAGACTTTCTTCTCCCTATGATCTACAACCCTTGATTCTGCATTATCCCCTACATCAACCACTTCTATTTCTCCTACTTTTTCCATTTTCAATAGCACTAAGGGAGGATTAGGGTGCCTACCTTGTTTCCTTAGCACAACTTTCTGATTCGTCCATGCTAGAACTCTGTATGTAGTCGGGATGTTCGCCAGTCTCAAGGTTTTGGAGAAGATAAACCTTTCCAATTCCATGTAGACCTATTTATAATTTTCTATGTTGCATAATATCTGTGCTTTTCCACACAATCCGCACCATAGAACCTTTCTCTTTGTGATCTGAGCCTTTGACTTCGTAAGGTCTCCATGTTGAAGCTTCCATACTACCAGTATGTGCAGCTTAATTTGGGTAAATCGACCTCCATCGTTGATCTCCAAATTACCTTCATCGGGAATGTCCACACCTCAGAGTCTTAGCGTTCTGCCAGCTCCTCCTCCCTTGATCGAGTGTGCAACACTGGATCGCGGAATGTTTCTTCTCCTTTGATCAAGATTGTCTTCTCTTCGCAACCGTCAATCAGGGTGGGCTCTACAACTTTTTGCGAATTGAAATGCCGACCCTTTCCACGCTAGTTCAGATCACAAAATGTACCACGATCATAGATCTGTATTTGCTTTCATATCAGCCCTCCGATTCTTTCCCCCTTTAGCATATTTTTCAATTTGAAAAGGCTTCTGTGACCGAGCATGTCCGCCGTACGGAATGCTCTGGCTTCGTTGAGTTAGATTAATCTCCACCTTTTATTATGGCCCTCATTTAACATACTTCACAAATCCAACAACCATTTTTTTCCTGGCATCTCTAACTTGCGAAATACCCTTTCACTGTTGATTTTTATCATTTTGAATCGAGGCCGTCAATTTATGTTTTTCTTTACCTCATTCCTATAGCCTCTCATTCCAAAGACACAATTCTCCATCGCAAATGCATTCAACACTCACATTAGTTCTAAGGGTGCCCTCCCAATATTTTCTGATAAGGTTTCTTCCCCCAAAACTTTCTATAATCCAAAATTTTAAAATAGGGTGTTAACAACCGACTCCACAAGGGATGCTATCCTCCCAGTGAGGTAGAAAAGAACCCATAGACCAGCGGTCAAATCCATTGATGACCTCTTCCTTTTTATTTCACTTTATTTTTCTAAAAGAAAACAGAACTAAAAATGGTCACCTCTTCCGATTGTAGCACCTTCTTTGCGGGCTTCAAATCTTCAGATCATCCACCATCTGTATTAACTAAAAAAGTAAAAATATTTACACTATAATACATGGGACTTTGTTCCCTTAGTCTAGGTAATGTTTCAGAAACCTCCCATTCATTGGCCTCCTTCATACTGTGACCCATCTTTATACTGCAAAATGAAAGCATTGTTACCCCTGAGTGCTGCAATGAGGTATGGGTCTACCCACAAGTGATCAAATTTTCCATGTTTTCATTTTTCTTCATGTGGTGCATCTCATTTTAACACCAGGACATCAACCTGAAAAACATCTTCCTTTATTCTTCTGTCAAAGGTATTCTTCATCTTATCCTGATGTATTTGTACTTTATGATAGGCCTTATCCCTTAGTTCATTCAATTCAATAATCTGGCTTATCCTTCTTTGCATGGGAATAGGTTCGTCCTGCTGGTCTCACAACAATTTCATAACTAGGGCTCCTAGAGATGCAGGAAAAATTACCTCAACTCCATACACCAATTGAAATGGTGACATACAAATAGCCCTCTTTGTGTTGATCCTATCAGCCCATAGGGCATACTTTTACTTCATATTCTAGGCTCTTTTGTTGTCCTCCAACAGTTTCTTAATAATCCTAACTAGACTCTTATTAGAGGATCCAACCAACCCGTTACCCTATGGGTAGTAAGCAGTGGAATGATTCTAGCCTATGTGATACTTGTGGTAGAAATTAATCACCTTTTTGGACTTAAAAGCAGGGGCATTATCTGTCACAACTCTTTTAGGACAACCAAATCTTGCCAAAATATTATTCTGTAGGAAATCCATTATCACTTCTTTCTGTATATCTTCTAGTGGGCATCACTTCAATCCACTTTGTAAACTAATTCAGTAGCTGTTGGAATCTATTTATGTTGTCCTAAGGATTTGGGGTTTATTTCCCCAATGAAATCCAGCCCCCACTGCTGGAAAGGCACTTCTACCAATATAGGGTTGAGGGGAAGTGAAACCACCTTCTTTTTACCTTTAGAAATCTGGCACTGATGGCATTTGGTAGTTTCTTTATATACATCTGAAAACAATGAAGGCCTGGTAAAATCCTACTCTAAGAATTTTATTTGCAGTTATCTTCCAAGAATGGTTCCCCCCCACAATATTCCTCATGGAATTCCTTTGCTATATGTTGATCTTTATTCTCTAGAAGACAGTTCAAAAATATTCCACTAGGGTCCTTCTAATAAAGATATTGATCTATCATACAAAATTTATCATCCTTCAGATTCACAGACCTCACTCTAGTTTTGCTTAACCCTGCAGGAGGCTATAAATTAGGAAATACATAAACAATATCAACATACCAAGGAGAGACCAAAAAATCAAGACTCACCTACACCTCTGTATCCATCTTGTTTGGCTGGCTAGCTAAAAAAATTTAGCTGTAGAGAATCATAATGGGAATCCGTCATCATTTTATCCAATCCTTTCCCTTCGATCAATTTTGTGGGCTTAATTTCTATGCCATACTCTAGAAGAAATGCAATCCATTTAGTTCTTTTCCCCTCTAGATCTGGCTATGTAAGTATACTCTTCACCACGCTACTGGGAACATATGCAATTAAATGTGAATGGAGAATATAAATCCTGAAATATTTCAAGGCCTTAACCAAAGCATAAGCTTGTTTTTCCATTATATCATTTTTCAATTCCCCATCCCTTAATATTTTGCTGAAAAAGGCTATAGGATGTTCTTCACCTTGGTCATTCTTCTACAGCAAGACTGCTTCCATAGTAGGCTCTGAAGCATATGAGAATGCTAAAAAGTCTTTCTCAAAATATGGACTTACCAGCATAGGAGCTTCTGAAATGGATTTTTTTTATGTCCTTAAATGATTTCTTGGATTCCACTGTACATTTTATTTCATGATCCTTTCTCAGCATACTAGTAATGTTCATTAAGATTTCAGCAAAACTAGGAATGAATCTTCTCAAGAAATTTACCTGTCCAATGAAATACTATATTTCCTTTTTACTCCTTGGATCTTCCACCTTCAAGATGTTGTTTACTTTGTCTGGATCAATCCTTATGCCTTCCTTGGAAATTGAATATGCCCCAATAGTTTACCTTCTTCTAGAGAAAAATTGGACTTTCTCGAATTCAAGGAAATGCCATACTTTATGCATTTAATGAAAACCATTTCTGAAATGCCTGATATGATATTTGTCAGAACTGGAATACAAAGTAATATCATTCATGTAAATCAACAAAAAATTGTCCCTTTCGTTTGCAAAAGAAATATCCATGGCTCGCTAGAAAGTGGCCACTACGTTCATTAATCAGAATGACATCCTTGCATACATGAAGGTATCCCATGGCGTAGTGAAAGAATTTTTATCCTAGTCTTCAGGTAGCACTTTTACCTGGTGGTAACCTGAAAACCTGTCCATAGTAGGTAGCCTTTCTAGGCCCACTACCCTTTCCAGAATTTGGTCCATCTTCGGTAAAGGGTAGGTGTCCTTCAAGGAGACTTTATTGAGATTTCTAAAATCTACACATACTCTTATCTCTCCATTCTTCTTCCTAACTGGCACCAAATTGGAAAACCATTTTGAGAACCTCATGGTTACAATTATTTTTGCATCAAATAGATTTTTAATCTCCTTTTCAATTATAGGCACTAGCTTTGGATTGATTCTTTTGAGTCTCTGCCTAAATGGTTTCTCTCCAGGCTTGATTGGAATTGTGTGTTGTATAATTTAAGTGTCATATTCTTTGAGGTCATTGTAACTCCATGCAAATAAATCTATGTATCTCTTCATCAGGTTCACATATGCCTCTTTTTCTTGAGCATGTAATTTCCTGGACAACTTCACCATTTTCATATCATCTTCAATGCCAATGCTTTTATCTTCCACATCATTTTCAGTAGGTTTGACCTTAGGATCTTTGGCAACATCGTTTTGTTCAAAAAGTGTCTCCAGGGGAATGAAACCTATGGGAATGTGATTACTCTTGAATTGGAGTATATCTCTCCCCACCAAATAACCTTTCAACTTCTCTGCTCCAACAGTCTCTTCTTCATCTCCATCAACATCTAGGACGTTCTCAGAGTCGGCATTTTTTTCATCTATGCGGGTATTCACAAACTCACATGACAGTTCCAAAAATATTTTGATTTGCATATCATATTCAAACACTTGCTAGTATTTGGTGTTGCCAGGTATGGAGGGCCTATTCACAATGTCCACTTTGTATTTCCTCTTACCAGTGGTAGGAGTTTCAAGCTTTCCAGCGGTGGTTTCCAGGGAATCTGCCATGGTATTCTCATCTCTACGGACCACTTGGACGCCGTATTCGGTGAAATAATTTCCAAAATTATCCCATACTTCATTCCGATGATCTCTCATTTTGGGAAGCCTCGTCTGGTAGCTGTCATTCACCTGATTAACCACAAGTTTTGAATCTCCAAAGATGTGTACCCTTTTAGCTCCCAAATCCTTCAAGGCATGCAAACCTAGCAACAAAGATTCATATTCTGCTACATTATTAGTACATTCAAAAACCAACTTGTAAGAATAAGTTTTAGTGTCCCTAATGGGAGAAATTATGTATACACCCACCCCAACACCTATTTTAGTCACCGAGCCATCAAAACACATCTGCCATAGTCCTTCATCTTTTTGTTTCCTTTCCAAAGCTTCTTGTTCACTTGTCTCTTTTTTATCCCTTTTTCATTTACTTGGAACAACAATTTTTGAGTTGCAAAGGGATATATCATTGAATAAAATAGACGACCCTATGTCTATATCAACAGCATAAACATGATGAATTTCAGGATGATCCTGACTGCTAATAACATAAGGTAATATATTTTTGCTATACCGTCTCTTGTTTTCATTATGAACAAGAATTGTTGCATAAGACATATCCATTTGTAATCTTCCCTTTAGCTTGGAAGTCCAAGACCTTGATAGCAAAATACCAAACTTTGGAGGAATATCGGCCATGACAATGTCCATGACCACAGTTCTAGATGGAAACTTGTTTAAGGATACTACCATGTCCTTTATTAGGCCTATACATTTAACTCTTTTGGAATCAAAAGAATACAGATCTTTATAAGGCCTGGTAATCTCAAGCCCCAGAATTTTCACCACCCCCTTTGGCATCAAATTGTGTGAAGCACCTGAATCTAACATAACATTTTGCAATAACATGTCATGTACATTTAAACTCATGTAAGAGGGTGGTACTTCCTCATCTTCACTATCCACACTATCAATTTTAGATCCCAAGATAATAGTAGAATTGTCTTCTGTCAGTTCTAGAATATCTGGGTGAGCCTCTCCCTGATTTCTAATCATCTTTTTTATAGTGCTTATGTATTGCTGATTTATTAAAAGTTCATTAAAATGAATTGAAATATTTAACTTGGAAATATGACTTTGTAAATTAAACATGGAAGAAATTTTATCCAGCTCGACAGGTGCTATTTGTTTAGGCTCCTTTACTTTCTCAATCCCGTTTCCAATCTTTTTATCTACTACAAGCTCTTTTTGTTTTTCATTTCTTTTTTCTTTGTTGGCCTGACTGTTGGAAGGATGATTTGGATTTAAGCCCCCTTTATTTACAACATCTCTACCCTTCAATTTAATTTTTTTAACATCATCTATGGCATGCATATACCCCTTATGGTATTGTTCCAAGTCCCCTTTTAAACTATTGTCATCTTTTGATGCAAACATGCTGTGTTCCTCTTCAGTCAAATAGATTTCATATTCTAGGTCACCAAAATGATGAATATGGTCTTCTACAGCTTCTGTACCATCATTATCATCTACATAGTTTTCAGGGAATGGTGGACTTATTGGCTCTTCTTCTTGGTTTCTTGGATTCCTCAAGTCTCTTTGTCTATTCTATGGGGGAGGGGGAGGAATGGCCCTTCTAAATCTGGGGTTTCTGATTTGGGGTTTGTTTTGTTCCTGATTTGATGGATTAGCTTCTACAGTCAATCAGTCCATTAATTTTTTCATTGTTTTTAGCATCATTTCAAATTTTACATCACTGGAAGAAGAAGCAGAAGAGGTAGGGTGTATCTCTTCTCTACCTTTCCTCTTGTCAACCTCTACTCTTTTTTTTATCTTTCCACACTCCATCATATTGGCCTTTACTTGTAGGGAATCTGTGAACATAGCATGGAGAGTAGCTGATTTTATTTTGTTAGATTTTTATCATTCAAGCTAGCATTATCTTAGGATCTTTAACTGATAGAATAACAAGCACAAAAATCAAACATAAGAGACAATGAACACATATTTTTTCCTCGGGGAAACCATAAAGGAGAAAACCCCGCAACTTCCTCAGAGATAGAATCAACACCAAAAGAAAAACCCCAAAAACAGTAAGATGATCTCTCGACAGTAGTAGTCTCTCTCTCGCTTGTCCCATCAACTTCTTCTCTCTTAGTTATGTGCTACAATTTAGTGTGAGTGAGTGTGTGATAAATAGAGAGGCTCACTCTCTATTTTTACTAATTCTTGACTTGACAATAACTCACTAGGTCTGACTTCTCTAGGAGAGTCAAATAAACCTGGGGCCCCACAACTATGGGGAATTTAAGCCTTGATCAACAGGAGGGTTACCCATAATGACTTTATAAGACTTGTTTACATTATTGAATCTCCCGATAGGAACATCGGGGCATGACATGACTCAAATACATTACAGACACTTCCTGTAATAAACATCGGGGTACAATACATAAGATATATAAGTGAATGAATTCCAAAGTTACAAATACATCAACACTCCCTCTTAACTAGGAAGGTATTCTCTCGACACAACTTATCAACACGGGTCTTCTTCTCTGTATCATCTGGATCATCATTGAGTTCTTGTCATCTTTGTCTTCAAGTCATCTTCATCTTCAAGTCATATTTATCTTGATCTAGATCATCACTGCTGGATCGTTACTGTTGGATCATCATCACTGGATTTGGATCATCACTCGATCTATATCATCACTGGGTCATCATCATGGGTTCTATCTCTCTATTCTTCTCATCACAGGAAGTTTTACAGAGATAGCCCTTTTTCAGACTGGATGCACATCTACAAATCCAATCCTTTTTCATACTAGATGTATCATCACAGAGCTAGTCCTTTTTCATACTAGATGTGGCATCCACACAGAACCAATCCTTTTTCATACTGGATGTGTCATCATAGAGCTAGTCCTTTTTCATACTAGATGTGGCATCTACATAGAGCTAGTTCTTTTTCATACTGGATGTGTCATCACAGAGCTAGTCCTTTTTCATGCTAGATGTGGCATCTACACAAATACAGTCCTTTTTCATAATGGATGTGTCATCATAGAGCTAGTCCTTTTTCATACTATATGTGGCATCTACAAAGAGCCAATCCTTTTTCATACTTAATGTGTAATCACAGAGATAGTCCTTTTTCATACTAGATGTGGCATCTACATAGAGCTTGTCCTTTTTCATATTGGATGTCTCATCACAGAGCCAACCCTTTTTCATGCTAGATGTGGCATCATCACATACATATGACAATGGAAGGAGTCAATCCTATCAGCATGTCACAGCTCTTACATCTAACCATGGAAGGAACTAATCCTCTCACCATGTCAGAAGGGCACAACACTTACATCTGACAATGGAAGGAACCAATATTCTCACCATGTTAGAAAGGAACAGCACTTACATCTAACCATGGAAGGAACCAATCCTCTCACCATGTCAGAAAGGCTCACATACTCATCACTTCCTCTTAGAAGGAACCTCGATCTGGAGAACACCAAGCTTCTCCCTGAACTATTCAAACTTTACTCTGGCTAATGGCTTGGTCAATACATCAGCTATCTATTCATCTGTGGAAACATACTGAAGCTTCACTGCTCCTCTTTGCACCATGTCTTTGATATAGTGATATTTGATCTAGATATGCTTCGACTTGTCGTAGAAAAATGGGTTCTCAGACAACTTCACACAACTATGGTTGTCGCAATATATACAAGTAGCATCCAACTAGAGATAAAATAAATCAAAGAGTATCTTCCTTAGCCATATTGCCTCATAACTAGAAAAACAGGCTGCAACATACTCCTCTTTAGTTTTACTTAGTGCCATGCAAGATTGTTTCCTGCTAAACCAAGAGATCAGACCTAATCCCATACTGAAGCAGCACCCTGTAGTGCCTTTTCTATCAATGGAACTACCTGCCCAATCTGAATCAACATAACCTTCCATGTTAATCTTCTGATCAGCCTTATACTTGAGCCCATAATCAACTGTACCCTTTAGGTACCTTAGAATCAAGTGAACATGTCTCGTATCTGTTAGGAATTGGCTCAGGGTGTTTAAAGCAAAACAAATATCATGTCTCGTATTTGTCAGGTACATTAAGGACCCAATCATCTGACGATACATCATGGCATCAACCATCTCAGATGAGTCATCACTCAATAGCTTCAGGTTCGATGCCATAGGTGTGGTCATGGCCTTGTAGTCCATCATCTTGAATCTCTTCAGGATCTCTACTGCATACTTCCCTTGTCCGAGGCAGATTCCATCCGCATTATGCCACACCTCCATGCTTAGGAAATAATGCATCATACCCAAGTATTTAATTTCAAACTCGGCAGCAAGCTTCCTCTTCGTATCAACAATCAACCCATCCACTCTTGTTACAAATAGATAATCTACATACAACAACAGTATCACTGGGTTCCGTTCTTCAACCTTGTATTAAAGGTTGGAATCTTCTTTACTCTTGGTAAATCCAAAACTGGATAGGAAGCTATCAATTCTACCATACCATGTCCTAGGTTCCTGTTTCAAACCATATAGGGCTTTCTTTAGTTTACACACATGAGTCTCTCTATCATGTGTCTCAAAACCAAGTGGTTGTTCTACATATACTTCCTCTTCTACTACACCATTCAAGAAAGTCGTCCTGACATCCATCTGGTGTACTTTCCACTTCATTACTACAGCTAGAGCAAGTACTGGTCTGATGGAAGTATATCTGGCCATAGGAACAAAGGTTTCTTCATAGTCTATTCCTTATTTCTGGAAGAAACCACGAGCCACAAATATTTCTTTATATTTCTCTATGCTACCATCTACAACATGCTTAATATTATGGATCCATTTGGAAGTCACACTAGACTTCCCCTTTGGTCTTGGGAAAACATCCCAAACATCATTCTTCATGATTGATTAATACTCTTCGATCATAGCATCCTTCCATTCTTTCTTTTCTGTCGGTTCTTCATAGTTGGAAGGTTCTTTATCAATGAAGTCACACAATAGGGATACATAACTAGACCAGGACCTGGTTCTTTTCCTTTCTCTATGTGTTTCTTTTGGATCCCCTTATCTTTCTGCACCTTGGATAGCTTCTTGTACCCAAGCAGGTTTCCTCTTGTGAGGATTCGTTTTCTGAGGTGGATCTACAGTTTCTTGAGGTTCTTCTAATTATCGATATTCTTATTGAATTTTTTGGTTTATGGTTGTGTCATGAATTATGGGTACTTCTATTTCTTTAGGTTATTCAGTAGGTCTCTTTCTAGATTTGTTGTAAGCTGAGTCTTCATCAAATGTTACAACCCTACTGATGTCGATCTTCTTGAATCCTGGGAAGTATATTCTGTAACCCTTCAAGCTTTTAGAGTATCCCACAAATATATCCTTCCTTCCTGAAGGAGCTAACTTTGTCCTGTTTTCTTTCAGAATGTGTATGTACACTGGATAGTTGAATATTCTAAGATGGTTGACTTCTGGTTTCTTACCGAGAAAGACTTATTTAGGAGTCCTTTTCTCGAGTACTCTTTGTGGAGTATGGTTCTTTACATACACCATTGTTCTGGCATCTTCTTCCCATATATGCATGGGAAGATGTTGATCATGAAGCATGGCCCTTGCAGCTTCCATGATCATTCTATTCTTCCTTTCAGCCACCCCATTTTGTTGTGGATTATATTGAGTGGTTAACTCCCTCTTAATCCCTGTATCTTTGCATAACTATTTGAATTCATTTGATGTGAATTATCCACCATTATCTAATCGAAAAATCTTGATCTTCTTTTCTGTGTGGTTCTCGATCAAGGCTTTGAATTCCTTTAACTTGATGAATACTTCATCTTTGTTCTTCATAAAGTATATCCATGTCTTCCTAGAAAAATAATCAATAAAAGAAACATATTATATATACCTGCTTAATGAACTGGATGACATCAGAATGCATATTTCGGAGTGGATGATTTTCAAGATTCCTTTTTCGTTGCTCTTGCTACTTGGAAATGTCTTCTTTGTGTTTTTTCCTTTTGCACATCCTTTGTAGACACCATCATATTTTGTCTGCATTTCTGGAATACCTTCAACAGCTTTTCTTGCAAGTGGTAGTGCCCTGTAATGCACATGTGCAAGCCTTCTATGCCAAAGTTCATTAGGTTCTACCGAGTCATGAACCAAAGCTTGTTCTGGTTGGGCCTTCAATTTGTATAGACCTCCTTGTTCCCCAATCACTACTGCATCATCAATAGTCTTTCCCTTTGGCCACATGGGAACTTGGCCATCTACAAAAGAAACCCTCATGCCTTTTGCATCCAATGCAGATATGGAGAGTAGGTTCTTCTTTAGTCCTGGTACAAACAATACATATTTCATCTTCATAGAATTTCCAGAGTCTATCTTATAATAGTATTCACCACTACATTTTATTGGATACTGGTAGTCATCCCCAAGTTTCACCTTGTGAGGTGACTCATGTTCAGATAGTTTCACAAAGGATTCTTTGAATCCCATCATATGTTTGGAAGCAACAATGTCTATAAGCCAATCATTGATTCCATGTGAGATAGTTCCTATGAGAGTGGAAATCAACACATATTCTTCATTACTTGAAGAATCATCACTCTCTTATCTGATTCTCTTTGTCGAAGGTTCATCATCTTCTACATTATGAGCATGATTCTTTCTCTTGGTTCCCTTTTTCTTGCGAGAGCTCCCTTTGTTTTTAGGATAGTATCTGGATATGTGTCCTTTCTCATCACATGTGTAACATCTAAAAGTAGATAGGTCTCTTCTAGAGTGTGAATGCTTACTTTTGGAGTGATGATGATCCCTTCTGGTTTTCTTGGTGTGGGATATGAGAGCTTGATCTTCATTTCCCATCTTTTCTACTCGAGCTACTATTCGATATTCTTATTGTGAGCATTCTTGCCATAGTCTGATGAAATTGAATAGCTTCTTTCTGGCACAGATCCCTTGAATAAAAGAGTCCCATGCCCTAAGAAGACCATTTAGGGTGGTCATCACAATTTCTACATTCTCTACATCTTCATCTACTGCTTCCAGCTATTCCTTGATCTGAGAGACCCTTGTAAAGGAAGACTGGATGATCTCTGCATTCTGGATCTTTACATTCTTTAGCTCATTCCTCAAAGTCATATTTCAGTTTATGTTCTTTCCTTCAAATAGTTTGGACAGGGAATCAAACATGGCTTTAGGTTTCTTTAGGGAGGACACTTGTGGTATGAGGTGGTCCTTGATTGAATCAGCAATAATTATCTTAGCCATTATCAATTTATTCTTGTGTAATTCCTTAGCCTCATCTCCCTCTGGAACTGGAACCTCCTCATTGATGTAGGAGTCCAACTCATTTTATTCCAATACCAGGGAGACCCTATACTTCCAAGATCGAAAGTTATCAGGTCCCTCAATATTTTCATCAAGCTTTGTATGATGAGACATCTTAACTAAGAACCTCAAATGGAAATACAAAAGATTTAGATCTTACCAGGTTAAAATGTCAGATCTAGATCTGGAGCTGAATTTCTATAGAGCTGGTTTAGGAGTAGATTAAGGTTTGACTTTCCCAGAGTTCTGTCCAACCAAAGGATTTGATCTTGATCTCTAAAAATTGATTTTTGGGAGGAGATCAATCCATGCTTGGGATCACTAAAAATTCCACTTCTGTGGAAATCCCTAATTTTTGGCAGTAGTGTCGGGTCAAAAACTGAAAATGCTCAGAATCAGATTCTACATCGATAGAAAGATGCCGCCTAGAGAGGAGATTCATCCCAACCTTCTTTTGTTGAAAATCTATGGAGAGAGATCCAAAAAATAGAAAGCCATAGTTTCTACAGCTGCACAGTGTCTTCTTCTCAGGTTAGCTTTGATATCATGTTAGAATTTTATCATTCAAGCTAGAATTATCTTAGGATTTTTAACTGAGAGAATAACAAGAACAACAACCAAACATAAAAGACAATGAACACAAATTTTTTCCTTGGGCAAACCATAAAGGATAAAATCCCGCAACTTCCTTAGAGATAGAATCACCACCAAAATAAAATCCCCAAAAACAGTAAGATGATCTCCCAACAGCAGTAGTCTCTCTCTCTCTCTTGTCCCAACAACTTCTTCTCTCTCAATTATGCGCTACAACTGAGTGTGAGTGAGTGTGTGATAAATAGAGGGGCTCACTCTCTATTTATACTAATTCCCAACTTGACAATAACTCACTAGGTCTGACTTCTCTAGGAGAGTCTAATAACCCTAGGGCCCCACAACTGTGGGGACTTTAACCCTTGATCAATAGGAGGGTTACCCATAATGACTTTACATGACTTGTTTACATTATTGAATCTCTTGATAGGAATATCGGGGCATGAAATAACTCAAATACATTACAGACACTTCCAGGAATAAACATCGGGGTATAATACATAAGATATACAAGTGAATACATTCTGAAGTTATAAATATATCAACACCTTTCTCTCAATAATAAGGAAAAATCATTGTCGAAAGCCTCAACATAATGGAGTTTAGCAGCACCAGGTGAAGGCTTGATATCATTAGGTATTGAATTGTAAACCCTCATGAGCCTACTGGATAACTAATGGACTGACTCAAAAACTCCTTTTGTTGAGGTTATTGCACTGGGATAGGACTTGTAATGGGTTATGCTTATCATCCCACCTTTCTAGAAACATTGTTTGAAATCCTACAAAGTTTGGGATAGATCTAGTAGGTAGATATTTATACCATTTCTTGGATTCCCTAGACAAAATTTGTGCAAATAACCTCATCTTAACATCTTCATGACTCACTTCCTCCAGATCTATGAAATCATCAAACTTACCTACATGGTATTTTGCAGAGACATTCCCCTCCCCATCATATAGTGAAATTCTTTGGGCATATTGTAAGGAAAGGTCGTGTAAAATGACAGGTAGGGCCAATGGGGAAAACCTGGTAGCTTCCATTGGTGTAGGTTGATTAGGAGCAAGTGGGGTATTATGAAACTGGACACTCTAAAAAATAGGGGCTTCTTTTATAACTTTCGTTGAGGTCTCAAGGTTTTGCCACAAAGAGTCAAGAAGATAGGATTCCAATATACTAGGGCTAATCTCAACTTTCTTTAGATCGGACTCAGACTTTGATTTGGTAAGTAATATTTCAATACTATTCACCCATTCAAATTCAGCTATAATTTACAAATCTTGAGGTGATGATGTATCAAAAAGAGAAATATTCACATTTTATTTATTTCTATTTCTAAGTATTCTTTCTGGATTATCCACACTTTGCAAAGTTTTAGTATTAGGATTACCTCTCATATGTACTCTGTTGAAATCCAGGATGTTTCACGTAATACTGATCAAATGAATGTGGAGTCATCAGGGCAATGTACAACCTTCTTGTGAATGTAGAAACTTCTATTTGCCCGCAAAAATATCTTTCTTGAAACTTTGCGATCCTTGTCATTCTCCGAGGGATGATATTCAAACTCATTCGCTGGGAATGGCACCAATTTGTTAGCACCATAATTGAACCAAAGGTTGTGGAAGGCTCATTCCTAGGTAATAGCATAACCACTTTTGAAGAGAGAACTGGATTTTTGATCTTCCCAAAGGGAACTCTCACCAGATATTAAAAATGCTAGATATGTACAAGTGAAAATATGAATTGTTTGTAGGATTGGTTGAAACAACACATAGAACCATTGGGCGATGGAGTTGAGATGCGAAATGGAGATAAAAAAAATTATGCAGGTGATTTAACATAGAGGAAATATAGTTATTTGGTCACAGTCAAATTATAATTGTTTGGTGGAAAATAAGAACAAGAACTAAGCATCAACAAAGAGCATTAAAGAATGAATTATGTATTAACTTTAGAAGAAAGTTTCAGTGGATATCTGAAACAACAGATGGAGCATAGCATGTATGAATTCCAAACTGTTATACACTTATTTCAGAGATGAAAGAAAACATAATTGGGGAGACAGAATAGAAAATGTCCACATGAGAAAGAAAGTAACAGACTATAACTTGAAACAACACATGAATCCCTGTGAAAATATCGACTTCGTATCTACAACTTTATTACAATGTTCTTGAAAGTATACAACACAAAAATTACATTGGTTCCAAACCTTTCTCCTCCCTCAGGAGGTACATTTATAATGTCTCGGCCTCAAAAAATGACATCAGAGACAAAAGCTGTTACAAATCAAAGAACCTGTCCTAACAAACTCGAATGTGGCATATCTTCCATCATTTACATAAATAGAAAAACAAGATGCGGACTACTGGAAGAAAATATGCATAAATCCCTTTTGTATTTTTTGGCTGGTGGCAGCTATACATTGTCTGGGAGAGGCAAATTTCCAAATGGGAATGCCTTGTAGAAGAACTCTCATGATTTCATCCATGTTGTCTTTATGATTGTATCCTAAACTTGCTCAACCCATATTGTTGAATTGACCTCCATTGATCAGGACCAGGAAATGTTGCTACCACCATGTCATGCACTTGTACCTTGATCTCTATGATTTCTGTGTATGAGATGTTGGGTACTGATGCACATGAGGCTTCAAAATCAAACAATAATTCAAAATCCTTGACCAATTTATCAAATACTATCGTTCTTGACAAGGATTGATGCATGTCTCAGAACTTGTTGTTGTATGATCTGCAACTAATCAATTGCTCCAAATAATCATCCTGAGACAATAAGGGTCCCTTTTCTTCCTAGAAGAAAGGGACTTCTTTGTCCACCAATGGATTGAACAATTTGATCACCTCCTTGACTTTGTGGTCTATAATACAAATTTTGGCCAGTACAGTGTCCAACATCCTAAGTTTAGAAATCACTTTTCTAGCTCCAGAAATAATAGCAACTCTGTTTCGGATACCATACCTGTTGACTATATCATCTGAAAATTAGCTTAGAAATTCAATAGCATTTTTAGCTACCTCTACTAATATTTTATTCACTTCTCCCTATACTGTGGAAACCTTTTTCTTGTCTTCTGTCAAATCATTTTCCTGAATTAAGACAAAGTCTAAGAAAGGTATGATCTTGTTGGCTTCTACAATGATTTGGTCCCAAATCAAATGTTTGGCACCCTGCAAGGCCATATTACCACCCACCTGCTTTCCTATATTCACATTTTGTTGTGTCAATTCTTGACACTTCTTATCTATCTCTTTCCTCCTTTGTTCCTCTTTTTCTTTTTCCTCCTCTAGGTCATCAATCTGTTGCTTCAGCTTTGTAATCTCGGTACCTTTCAAGCCTATTTGGGACATTGCTTTAGAAACAAAACTAGTATCTACCTCTCTAGCTGTTACGGAGAGAAATTCCTATGGCTTGGGGTACCACAACAGACAGCTAGACTCCAAAAATCAATCTTTCCCAATATGCAATAGAAATAAAAACATCTAACACTAAAGGATCGAACCTCGTACCTTATTCCGGATAGTTGAAGTAGATCCCCGTTGAGCTTTCCAATCTTCAGCTTGAATTGTTATAGCACGTCCTCAACAACAAGTAAACAATACAAGCATACTATATTTCATGGTGTTAGATCTATTCTAGCATATATAATCAATAATGTATAAGCATTTGACATATTCCAATGGATACAATATTCATTCAAATACACATTACTGGACAGGAAAAGATATTTCTATTAATATGAATCAGAGATTACAAGTGACAACCTCTGACAGCACGTCTGCGAACCGGAGAAACTGAATCCCCCACTTGGGCCTCCACCACCTCAATCCTCCATCACTCCGATAGCAAGCTTACTAGCAAAAGGCAAGCTTTGGAAGAACACAACAGTGCTCCAAGGGACAAAGGGATGTAGACTCAAGCATAAGTTCTGGCAACAATGGACTATAGTTTCGATACTCTCAATTATCTCTTATGCTTTCAATGTATCAATGGGTTCCTTATATAGCTTTTCAAATGGATACTGAAAGGTCGAATCCGTGCGATCTCAAGGAATATGGAATGCCAGGAGTCATATGAGTCGGATCCAAGTCAAGGAACGCTCCAAAGGATTTTGGATTATGCACACATCCCGATGTACGTGACTATAGAGGGAATATCCGCGTATGTACGTGGTTATCGGGGAAAAGGCTGCATATATCATTTTTCTAATGTTTTTAGGGATGGTCAATGATACATCAAAAGAAAACAAGTGGTCCATAGGGGCTAATGAGTCTGCAGCGGGACAGGGGAAGGCCATACAATGTGTGATTCACCTAGTGTGGTGAAATCCATTATAACAGATGCCCCCTAATGTATGAGATCAGAGGGGTTATACGATGGCCGAAATACATTATAAGTCCATCCCAGAAGTGAAGTGATGAAGGTACCCAAATGGAAGACCAACCACCCAATCAGCATAATACCAAATACAAATCTGCATATAACTGCAAATACATATAGCAGTCCCGGATACATAAGAGTACAATGGCCATGAATAGGCATGAAACATGATAACCCATATGTGGTCATCGCCACGTACAATATACATAGATCAGAATCTCCATGATGAAGATATACAAAGTACCATGATCTCCACAAAGGATGAAGATATATAACAAATCAAGATCTCCATAGTGGCTGGAAATGTCTGACATATACTGGAACAAGTCACGAGAGCTGAAATCTCATGAACACTGGAACGATCAAGGAGGTAGCATATAGTGGATGCCACCAATCTGGAAGGTCTTCTACACAAACCGCTACGAGTACATGTCCTACTATGTGAATAGAGGTGTTGAGGTCGAACATAGTAGTCCATCATCTGATCACCGGTCATTGATGTATAGCGTTAAAAGACGCAAGATCACCCACCAATAATGAAAATGGGAATCAAGGTACTAGAGTGCAAACTAACAAGTGTGAATAAATTTGTTGAGGTCGAACACTTGAGAGAATCCATCGATCAGGGGACATTGATGTATTCCCAAGACTGTCAATGGCGAGAGAACTTGCCACTGATGACTGCAAGTCTCAAGGCACTCAAAATGACTCTAGACTCCAATCCCAGAATAAATGATTTGAAGTCGATGGGATGAAATCCGCTGGAAGGAGGGAATTAGGGCATCCCCCATCATCCAACATGAGGTACTCAGCAACGCTGTATAATATGGAAGAACTCGATCATAAGGTGCATGAACAAGTAACTGTACCGGGAATGGCCGACATGCAAAGTCAAGATAACTGAGGAATGGCCAACTCAGGTTTCAACTTCCTTCAAACAAGAGCATAATGGCATATGGTGACTGAATGAAGGTAGCATAGACTCGATATACAAACTGGGACATCTCTATGACGCAGGAGGCATCAATAGAGGCTCCATAGGGACTCGAAGCTTAACCAGTCGGTGGAGATAAAACTCAGATAACGAGTACAGGTCCTAAGTCAAACTATAACCCAACCAATGGATGTGATATACAGTGCTCTGTTCGAAGGCGACACGAATCGACAGCTGCCAAAGATAATATCTTTTCTTGTCCGACTTTTTTGGTTTTTTGATTTTTTTTGGTCTTTTTCAGTTATTTGAAAATCTTGAAAAAAGAATAAACTAGCTTTATAGTTACAAACTAGGAGGATATGAGTGTCATTTAGGGCAAAAAAACTAGTTCCAAGCAGTGGAACATACCTATGCTCAATGCAAGGATACATGTGTAGGATATCGACAATCCGGGGAACATCCCCTCCTGGTAAAAAAGGGAATCAAGTTGCGAAGGATATAAATAAAGGCTCTGCATGGCTAGACATGAGACAAGCTCGGGCTATATGGATGAAACGTAATGTCAGGGGAGCCGGCATAAAGCTCAATAAGACAGGCAAAGCTCATGATAATGCATTCACAACTTGATATAAGGGGAGTCCGGGGGGGAATAGGCCAGCATAAGATCAAGAGGAGTATGAGGCTCTTGCTAAATGTCATGGAAATACTATACAATGGACTCCCATACCCTAAAGGGGGAAACATCGGCATGGGCACCAAATGCAAATAAGGCGCTAACTAGGGTACCCATGTAAGGTGAGTCTCTACCACTCGTATCATGCCACTTCTATAGCAGCAAGAAGGTTCCGTGACATAATAGAGTGGGTTCGTACCTAAGGATATAGTGACATGGTCATAAGGTCATGCAAAATGCAAACGGTGGTGAACCTAACCTATATGCCAGTATAGATGTTATACCTGAGATCAGTACGAACGGGTCAATCCAAAGGCTAAAACAGCGCCGAAAACAGTCTTCTACATCACAGATTAGGTCAGAAACGGTCTAAAAAGGTTAGAAACGGTCAAAACTATAAAAAAGGGGGTAAAAATTTTCAAATATTTGAAAAATTTTCTATAAATAGTAAAAAATAGAAATCATTTGAAACTTTTACCCATTTGAGCTCTGATATTCAACTGCAAATTCCAGGAGATCTAGCTGGCGGAATTCACAACCGATTCTTCCAGGTATTTAATCATGTTCTCTGCTTGCATTTCAATACAAATTTTATAATTTTTCATGGTCAAATGATTTTTTAAAGGCCAAACTTACATGAGCGCTACGGCCCACGCGGGTATCGAGGCTTTTTCCACGTATAGGGATGGCTATACGTGGAAAAGGGACCAGAAACCACGTACATACACGGCTGTTTTGAAAACAGTCGCGTATGACACCGTGCACTAAGATTTACAAGAATCTAATGGACATTTTGGTCAACTTCTCATGCAGGATGGTGCTAGAGTGGTGAGAACGCGAGCACGGTGATGTAGAGGAGGCAATAAGGGCTGACAGAATGGCTCAAGAAGCTCTAAGAAGATGCAGACTCTACAATTTTTGGTGCCTAGGAGGCTTGAGGGCCAAACCAGGACTACTATAGATGCTTGTAGACTATTGGGATCCGGACTCAGAGTCCTTCCAGCTAGACGGCATGTCCCTCACCATTGAGGTGGAGGATATCTACTTTATCATAGGTCTATCATGGCGAGGTGAGATGGTGAACCTTCATTCCCACGGAGGGCCAGGTCATGGGCTGAATATCGACGAGTACATAGTTGTGTACTGCTACCCAGAGACGGAGAAGGTTGGGAGCCAAGTTCGCACCAACGCTACACAGGTACTGGGCCTAAAGGCCATACTACTGATGCTGGGCAGGATAGCAGGATTAGCATCACTCCATCAGCCCTCTCGGCCACTGATGTTCTATGCGGTGGAGTGCATGGCACCGACCATCTATGACTGGAGCACTTACCTACTGAGCAACATGAAACATCAGCTCAGCGAGTGCAAGGCATGTAGGATACGGAACGTCGGGTTCAACAGTATCTTGAGCACGTTTTTCTTCGAGCGTGTTCTAGGATTGAGCCCTAGAGTGGATGTTCCTCTCCATGGGGTTTGAGATTCGGCCCAACGACGTTGGGCAAACGCGATGCGCAGACTGGGGGGTGGTAGGGTGGCCAACCCTTATCCAGTAGACTTTTTTCCATGGTGGCGACGACAGATTGTTGCCATAGAGGACTACCCTTATGCAGGGATAGACTTCCGGGGAGACCCGGACATGCCATTACAACCAGGATCAACATATGGAGACATAGGTAACGAATCTCGACCCTTACTCTTTTTTTTAAAATTTTTGAAGTATTTAATTTTTTTTTTTGTGTTTTCTTGATTAATGGAATCCAAAAGACATGTTTTTGGGTGGCCACATATAATAAGAAATCTCGGCTATAATCCGGAGGACTAATCACCGGGGCCGATGCTAGGGCTCGCTTAAGTGCATCGAAGGACTCTTGGGCTCACTCATCCCATTCAAAGGGAGTATCCTTCTTCAAGAGACGCATGAAACCTCTAGTCAAATTAGAGAAATTGACAACAAATCTTCGTAGGAAGTTTCCCATGCCTTGCAAACACTGAAGATGACGAATATTTCGTGAGGGAGACAACTGAATTATTGCCTCAACCTTCAAAGGGTCGACTCTTATACCCTCTTTCGAAACGATAATCCTAACAAACGACCTGATTTCATGCAAAAGATGCACTTATGAGGGTTTAATCTAACAGCATAGTGCCGGCATATTTCGAACACCAATATCAAGTGATAAGAATGATGCATCCTCATGCGAGAATGAGCTGTGAGGTCATCCAAAAATACTTCAATAATGGACTTGAGATTGTGGAAAATCAAGGTCATCGCCCGTTGAAAGGTAGCTCCGGCGTTTTTAAAGCCGAAAGGTATTTTTCGATACGCAAATGTTCCCCAAGGAAAAATAAATGCGGTCTTATGTTGGTCCTCAGGTTTAATTTGAATCTGATTATATTCGAAAAAACCGTCCATAAAGGAGAACAGCTCGCTACCCGCACACTCATCCAAAATATGATCTATAAACGGTGTGGGGAATTTATCCTTAGGACAGGAACGATTTAAATCACGGAAATCAGTTCATATACGGATCGCTCCTTGATTCTTATCCACCGGAATGGGATTTGAAACCCACTTCATCAAGGGAACGGGATAGATGAAACCAGCTTTCAATAGCTTCTCTATCTCTGCCTTTATGGCGGGTGCTTTCCTAGGATTTACCGTGCGTAAACGCTGTCGAATAGGCTTTGCGTTGGGGTAAGTCTTAATTTCGTGTTCGACAATCCGAGGGTCAATCCCTAGCATCTCATCTAAGTCCAAGAAAAAACATCGTGGAATTTCTTGAACAGCTCGGTATACTCACGAATCTCATCTTGGGAACAATCCGCCCCAATGTACACATTCTCAATTGTACCAGGGTTGCGAGAAATGTTGATAGGTATAGTTGACGATATGTTTGCCATGTTTCCATCAGCCATCTGACCAGGAGAGCTTAATGGAATCATGTGTCTACCAACTTTCTGTCTAAGAATCTCCCTATAATCCTCATGCTCCAAAAGGTCAAGCTCTGGAAGAAAATATGATCTATGATGAAGTTCCTCCCATGGTGGCTCAACTCCCAACATAGCCTCGATGATCGCTTCATCTGAAGGGAAAACTGTATCAAGGAAATCGTGGGCATGAGAAGACTGTACTGCCCATGCGGGCAGCACATAGGGGTCTTCCTCCTCTGTCCGTGAAGAAGAAGAACAAGGCTCTGCAGCAGATTGAAGATTATCTTGGTAAGCTATCATGGCTGCAGGAAACAACACACTCATCTCAATGACCTCACTTGAAGGACTCGGTGAAGGAATAATCCAAGGATCTCCCATATGACTTGTCTGAAAAGGCACCGATCTCATAGACGTGGAAGCACCATCGAAACTAGCTCCTATCTTGAGGATGGGTGCAGGACAACTAAAGGTTCCCATGAGGGACGAATACATACCTACACCCACACTCCCAGTTGCCGGCTGGGAATGTTGGACTTTCGGAACCGAAGCTTCTGAAGATGCACTAACAGGAGGATTCTTGAATGCCATCTGATCAATCGTTACAATCTTCCCATAATGAGGAAAGCATACAACGCGAAATACAGAAGACGCAACGACTTGCATACTATACATCCAATTCCTTCCCAGTAAGATATTGTAGTCAAGGGGCGCATCAACGACCTTGACCTCTATCGCAATGGTCTTCCCTCCCAAATGGACTTTAAGAGAAGGAAGGATACCGTGCGGCCTAAACGATCTCCCATCAAAAGCAGTTAACATGATCGTAGACTTTGACAACTTAGGAGAACCAAGACCCTTCCAACAAGACAAAGACATCACAGAAGCAGCAGCGCTCTCGTCAATCACAGTATGCTTGACGATCATATTAAGACATTCTACATGCACCAAAAGGGACACATAGTAGGGAAAGCGAGGTTGATGTCCTGCGGTTTCAAACTTGATCACTGAGGAAGAATCATCACCATTCACACCAAGAGCGGAAAGAAAATCCTTCCTTTGTGACGGACAAATCTGAAGTGTTTCCAATGCATACATCGCACAAGGAGTATGACCCAAGTCCTCGACAACTGAATAGTTTTGGGCGGCTCGGGCATTTGGATTATGCCCCGAATGCTTAAGTACCCCCTTAGGAATGCGAGGTGCAGCCTCAGGTTTATCCGCAGGTTTCTCAATACGCAAAGGGGTTCCTGGTGGATCAGGTTCTTTTCCTGGGTTGGGTTGTGATGAAGAATAATGTTTCACACACATCACAAATTTCGCGGCACGGGCCATATTAATGCACCCACGACCACTAGTTTCATGTGGATATTCATCACTAGATTGATCATGGGACTTCAAGTTCATATTCTGGTTATGCGGTAAAGGGTTCGTTAACACAGCTGGGCCCTGTGCTATGAACTTCGAAGCTTCATCCATCCTAGGGCAAAAGTAAGTGAGGTGATCGTCCTTACAAAGATTGCAAGGAAACTTAACCTTACGTTTATTCTGCTTGTCCCCCCCAGCATTTTTATTGTTCTTGTCATTATTGTTGGCATTCTCATTTTTATTCCCACCCTTCTTATTATTGTTTTTACCCTTTTTTCTATTCCGTCCAGGTTGCTGGTTACCCTTCTGGTCGGGCGATTACACAGCAAGTACATTCGCCGTTTGGGCGGGCTAAGACGAAGTCGTAGCTTGTCCCGAGGCAGATTGGTTGATTGACAACTGAGAAACTTGTTTCATAACTAAACCTGCAGGTTTCTTACTTGTACTACCCACAATGCCATCGGCATGTGGTCCAGGTTTGACCTTGGGATCGAAACTAGAACGAGGGGCATTAGGTATAATCTCATATAACAAACCAGACTGAGCATAGATCAAGTCTAGTTCCTGTGCCCTAAATATGGCTTGTTCCTCATTCTGCACTCTGGATGTGGAAACATCCTTCGCGATATATGGCAATAAAGATTTGAGGAACCACTCAAGGAGGAATTCCGGCGATATAAAGGCTTTGATTAATCTCTTCCATCTACGCCACTCCTGAATATGATCAAAAATATGGGTGGCTTTATCTTGCCAAAATGTCAACAAGAGTTCAGTACCAACATCATATCGTACCGGTAGTTGGAAGTGATTAAGGAAATTCATCGCAAGGTCGTCGAACAAAGTAAAGGCACCCCTAGGTAACTCTATATACCATTTCGCCACAGGCCCTGTAAGGGTGCGTTGAAATATTCTCAAACGAACTGAGTCTTGATGCAATGAATTGGAAGAGCACCATAGGTGGAATGTCGTAACGTGTTCACCCAGATCCTCTCCTGGTTTGCCTTCAAACTTAGGTATGTCCGAAGGAAGATTGGTAGGGACAGCCAGCCAAGTCGGGTCATGAGCCACAGGATCGTTCGTAAGTCTCGATAAGTTAGGTAAATTGAGTGTCGCGAGGAAAGGGAGCTTAGTATGATGAGATCTAGGGACTTCTCCCTGGTTCATATAGGATTGATTACCACCATGACCTTGGCCATAGTGACCTCCTCCTGTATGACCCGTATAGGGTGGCGTGGAAGTTGCATAATGAGGTGGAACTTGACTAGTAGGAGCTACAAAGCCATAGTTAGGAGAGTAAGCAGGTTGTGAATACCCACCTTTGTAAGGTGAAGAGACCTGTCCATACTGCGCCCCATAGTAGGGTCCATAGGTCATCGGTTGCGATGCCCCAGGAGACACTCCATAGGTAGGAATATACATTCCGGAAGTAGGAATATACATACCAGAAGTAGGGATATATGTCAAGGAAGTAGCAACCTGACCTCTAGAAACATGAACATAACCTCCTGAAACTACGGGTGGTATGTAGGCTTGAGACACAGTATGGATCTAACTCGTAGCTATGTGCCGACTCGAAGGACCATGAGAGTAAGGTGGAGGGTTTGCATTTGAAGAACTCGGAATCGAGGACGAAGGAATCTCGGTAAGAAGATATGTGCTAGTGCCTATCGTCACTCGTCTAGAACCTGGTATCGCTATGGGATCACTAACTCTAGACCTGGTAGGTATATAAGATGTAGCTTCCACCACTGGGATGGAAGGTGCAATGTGACTAGTACTCCCAAACCTCTCTGCAAGGTAAGGCATGGGAATGCCCCCAGGTATAGTGTTAGGGTCAAAGTCGGATTCAACATGAAATGTCAAATCGTGCATAGGAAAACCAGTCATAACATAACTACCATAGCTGGTGCTAGGAGGGTTAAAGTGAGTCTCGGCATCATCCGACATTCCATACCGGTAACGGGTCAATGGGGAATCTGGCCTAGTGTGAGCAGGTCTATCATGCAAAGATCCTATCTGGGAAATAACGGGACCGATCTCAGCTAGGTCAGGTGAGGGATCGTATGTAGGAGTAAATTCCCCATCGTCAATACGAATAGGAGGAGGTGGCTCAGGAATAGTCTCTGAGTGATCCTCCATGGTGTGTGAATCAATGTGTGACACAGTCCACCTGGACCGTCTAGGCCCCTCTCCCAAAGGAGGAGGAGAAGTGGAAGGCAGAAGTCCTACTAATCGATGAGAACGGAACGAAACCGCACCCGACTCCACAATGACTCAACAAAAAAGCAAAGACTCTCTATTTACGTCAACCCTAGGACAACTAGCATGCACAGAGAAATTACTATAAAATCTAAAGCCAAAAGCAAGCAAACAAGGGATGGATAAGTGATCTCCCGAATATGGCTGGTATGTCTCGCCTAGGAGAGGCTTGAGAGCCCCTTGTCACCACAAGTGGAGGTTCGAAACCAATTATTGTGGCCCTCAACTTCAACGCGTAAAGCGACTGTGCTGTCCGACCCCAACCTGGCCAAGACACATGCATAATAACCTCTACACGTACCCCCTCGATATCCTAGGTAAGGTCACTAAGGTCACCTCAATATAATCAATGCTCAGGGGGACAGTCGCAGGAGGGATTGACCGTATGGGCAGGGTAGCAAAGCTCGAAACTCCCGAAAGAGCCCCCAGATACGAATACAATCCTGGCTATATCGCCGGTGCTACACAGTTATTGACCAGGGGTTATCCCAATCAACAACTGCTCACACTGCCTAGTGCTTGACTCCCTTTTGAGACGAGCTTCCTGAGAACGCTGGTTATACCAAGGATTTCACAGACTCCCTGGACAGACACCTATTTGTTGTCGTTTAGTGATCTTGGAGAATTAACTTTCAATGAACTATTCCAAGATCCTAAAACATAAGCTTGTTGGTGCACCCTAGAAAAGAAAAGAGTGTAATTCATTTTATTTAGCGTTGATTTTAGTTGGATTTATTACTCAAAAATAGGATATGGTCATGCAACTAATGGTGTTATGACGCAACAAGAAGTAAAATGCACACCTAACAATCAATGCAAATGCATTGTGTCCATGAAAATAGGGTATGCGTACTACGTGAATGCACAATTTCTTCTTCAAATGCTGAATGCAAATTTCCCTATATGGATTCCTAACTATTACTCCAAAGCAAATCTAGATCTAATGCAAGTACAATGCAAAATGCATAATGCAATGCATGATGATAAGCAAATATTTTGGATTTTTTGAAAATAAAGAGATACAAAAAGCAAAAGAATGATTCTAACCACCCCACACTCTACAAGCACACATAAACAACCTTCCAGCAAAGAACTAAGGCAAAAGGACTCTAATGCACTAATCTCAAACAAAAAATCAAAGATGCCATGACAAGAACTTTCCTAAAAGAAAAAATTTAGGCTAAAAAAACATTTCTGGTAAAAAATAGAGGTATTAACAGACTCAGGCAGTACCAAAGGAGACTCAGCAACTAACAGCATTCACCCAGCAATCCACTATCTTCCAGAAAAGTTAAAAGCCAGAGTATACACGACTGTGCGCAGTAAACCCATGTGTATATGTGGAAATCCCGAGGGAAACCACGTGTATACGCGACTGTAAGTAACAAACCCACGTACAGGAAGAAAAAGATGCACAAATTCTAGGAAAATAGACAGGCTGAAACTAAATTCACACCAATCAGGCTCTACCAGGAATACATTCCCCCATACCCTACATAGAAACAAGAGAGAGAGAGCAATTCAAATACATTGAATGCCAAAAGATCAACCCCCAAAGGACAATTACTAGGAACTCCCCAGCAGAGTCGCCAATTCTGTTACGGAGAGAAATTCCTATGGCTTGGGGTACCACAACAGACAGCTAGACTCCAAAAATCAATCTTTCCCAATATGCAATAGAAATAAAAACATCTAACACTAAAGGATCGAACCTCGTACCTTATTCCGGACGGTTGAAGTAGATCCCCGTTGAGCTTTCCAATCTTCAGCTTGAATTGTTATCGCACGTCCTCAACAACAAGTAAACAATACAAGCATACTATATTTCATGGTGTTAGATCTATTCTAGCATATATAATCAATAATGTATAAGCATTTGACATATTCCAATGGAGACAATATTCATTCAAATACACATTACTGGACAGGAAAAGATATTTCTATTAATATGAATCAAAGATTACAAGTGACAACCTCTAACGGCACGTCTGTGAACCGGAGAAACTGAATCCCCCACTTGGGCCTCCACCACCTCAATCCTCCATCACTCCGATAGCAAGCTTACTAGCAAAAGGAAAGCTTGGGAAGAACACAACAGTGCTCCAAGGGACAAAGGGATGCAGACTCAAGCATAAGTTTTGGCAACAATGGACTATAGTTTCGATACTCTCAATTCTCTCTTATGCTTTCAATGTCTCAATGGGTTCCTTATATAGATTTTCAAATGGATACTGAAAGGTCGAATCCGTGCGATCTCAAGGCATATGGAAGGCCAGGAGTCATATGAGTCGGATCCAAGTCAAGGAACACTCCAAAGGATTTTGGATTATGCACACATCCCGATGTACGCGACTATAGAGGGAATATCCGCGTATGTACGTGGTTATCGGGGAAAAGGCTGCATATATCATTTTTCTAATGTTTTTAGGGATGGTCAATGATACATCAAAAGACAACAAGTGGTCCATAGGGGCTAATGAGTCTGCAGCGGGGTAGGGGAAGGCCATACAATGTGTGATTCATCTAGTGTGGTGAAATCTGCTATAACACTAGCTACATTTATTGATTGAATTGCAACCTCTGTGCCTTTTTCTTGAAGTTCTTTTTCCTTTTTTTCTAGCTTAGACTTTAATTCTTTTTCGCTCTCCCTCAGAATCTTGGTATCAACTTCCCATTGCTTTTCTTTCTCCTCGAGCTTCAATAGCTTTTATTTACAATCTATAAGCTCAGTGTTTAAAGTTTCTTTTGTCTTTCTCGAATTCATCCAACTCAGTTGTTTGAATGAGCTAGGTGGAAGGGATTTTCAACTTATTTTTGAGTACATAGATCTCTTTTTCTTTCTGATCCAACAATCATTGGGATCAGGCTCTCTTATCTTCCTATCCATCTATCTATACTGCTTCATTCTACAAATTGGTAATTTGGAGATTAAGGGCCTTGTTTTCAACTCTCACCTTCCTCAAGAGATATTGAGTTTTTTTATTTTCTCAACTCTAGCTTGGACATCTGTAATGTGGCCTTCAGTAGTCCAGTATTCAAGATGTCACTGGTTTCTCTGTGAAGATGTATTATATTAATGGTGGGAACTTTTACGAGGTTCACATTAACCTATGACACCTTGTTTCTTACTATCAAGGCCATGCTGAGGGTGTCTGTAGCATGGTCCCCCATAGTATTCAATGCCACATTTGGGTAGGGAAACTATACTACTTCATCATATAGCTTCATTATATCTTTAAAGGTTCTATTGGCATTTCCTTGGTAAGAGTCTAGCTAATATTCTTTGGAGGCATGCCTGTTTGGAGTCTTCCCATCAAACACATAATCTTGGATCTCTAATTTGGCTCGTTCGGGCTCTTCTTGTTCTTGTTTGTCTTTCACATTTTTATTCTTCATTTGTCCCCTCATATTGCTTCTCCTAACCTATACCAACTGCTATCCTTGTTCCACATTCTACCTTTTGGGCATGCTGGAAGTATCTACCTCATCAGTCTCCATGGGCTCTGTAGGTCCTCTTTTTATTGAACTTCCTAACTAGCTGACCAATGATGAAATATTCCCATCCATTGCAACTAATTTGGACATGTCGAGTTGGGGAGAATAATCCCCTAGCAGGGGTGAGACAAATGCTTGTCCTATGCTGGTATCCATTGTGATAGAGTTAGGGAAATCATCCCAATTGGCCGCTTCTCTAAGCCCAAATATTTTAGTGTGCTCAAAAGGATTATTCTTGTGATATTTTCTCCTTTTGGAAATTACTTGATGTGGGCCATAGCTTATATCCTTTTCCAAAGAGAATCCCATTCCTTTAAGTAAGTTACCGACCAGTTCTAGGGTAGCCCTACTTTTGAGTGTGTATGGCCCTACCTCTAAAGGGAAATAAATGTTGGAGCCCTTCTTAGCATTCAAAAAGTGTTCTTATTCAACTGTGAGCCTTTTCCTGATTAATTACAAGGAGAAAACCCAGGAATTCAGGGAAGGCTGACAAGACATAAGGTTGATGCACAAAACCATATGGCCTTATGACTGTTCCAAATTCATCCAGAAACTAGTCTCCTATCCTCTTACTAGGAGATAGGTGTAGTATTTGCCTCATCTCAGGAAATACCTTGGGAAACCTTCCTTAGAAGAAAAGGTTATATAATTCTTCCATTAGATCGTTCATGAATTTATAGTAGTCTTTGGTCATGTCATCAGTGATCTCTAGCTCAGGAACCTATAAGTCATCTTCGTTATAAGATAGGAACATTCTCAACAAAAGGGATTGGAATCTGAACCCTTTGGTATCATGGAAATTATTTAACTGAGAACGAATGTTCTCAGCTATAAATTCATCAAATTTAATACAATGGGACTGAAAGGATTGTCCTGGAAGTTCAGGTTCGACAGGACAGGTATTTGAAGAAAACAATAGGCTTAACAATGACTCTGTGAAATAACCATTGGTATCTGGACCTAGGAATTGACTGGCTAGGGTCACACACTAGTGGGTTTCTTCATTAAATTGGTTTAGTTCAATGGGGTAAGACAGACTGATAACTTCAACATTAGGTTTCGAACAAGACTTTAGGAAAGAAACTCTATTTTTTTGCAATAGACTCTCGGAAGAACTGTACGATACCTTCTTCTTGGTATTTTTGGGATATGTGGAAAATTTCATTTGGGATGTGGAGGGTTTTACGAATAACATGAGCCTAGACAGAGCAGAGGATTTTGGAATTGGAACTATTTGTGATGACTCCTTCGGTGGCAGAAAAATTGTATGCACATGACTCAACAAACTCGGGGCAATGGGGGGTCTGGTTAACAGAGAAAAAATGAAAAAAGGATTTAAAAACACCATAGGTATCACTACCTTGGTCCTTAAAGACTTCCAATTTACCCTTAGCAGTATCAATCATTTTTCCCAACAAAATGGTGTCAAAGATCTCGACATTCTTATCTACTAGACTTTCTTCTTCCCTCTGACCTACAACCCTTGATTCTGCATTATCCCCTACATCAACCACTTCTATTTCTCTTACTTTTTCCATTTTCAATAGCACTGAGGGAGTATCAGGGCGCCTACCTTGTTTCCTTAGCACAACTTTCTAATTTTTAGGCATTGGCACTCTGTATGCAGTTGCGATGTTCATCAATATCGAGGTTTTGGAAAAGACAAACCTTTCCAATTCCACATAGACCTATTTATAATTTTCTATGCCACATAATCTATGTACTTTTCCACACAACCTGCACTGTAGATCCTTTATTTTTGTGATCTGAGCCTTTGATACATAAGGTCTTTGTGTCAAAGTTTCCATACTACCAGTATCTGTAGCTTAATTTGGGAAAATCAACCTCCACCGTCGATCTCCAAATTACCTTCATCGGGACCATCCACACCTGAGAGTTTTAACGTTCCGCCAGCTCTTCCTCCCTTGATCGAGTGTGAAACTCTTGATCACAGAATGTTTCTTCTCCATCGATCAAGATCCTTTTCTCTTTGCAACTGTCAATTGGGGTGGGCTCTACAACTTTTCATGAATTGAAATCCCAACCCTTTCCGCGCTAGTTCATATCATGAAATGCACCATGATCATAGATCTATCTTTTCTTTCATCTCAACCCTGTGATTCTTTCCCCCTTTAGCATATTTCACAATTTGAAAAGGCTTCCGCGGCTGAGCACGTCCGCCGTATAGAATGCTCTAGCGCCGTTGATCAATCCTTAGATTAATCTCCACCTTCCATTATGGCCCCCATTTAACATACTTCGCAAATCCAACAACCATGTTTTTCATGGCATCTTTGACCTACGAAATGCCCTTTCACCATTGATCTTTATCCTTTTGAATCGGAGCCGTCAATTTATGTTTCTCTTTACCCCATTCCTGCAGCTGCTCATTCCAAAGACAGAATTCTCCACCGCAAATCCTTTCAGCACTCTTGTTAGCTCTAAGGGTTCCCTCCCAATATTTTTCGATAAGGTTTCTTCCCCAAAACTTTCTATAATCTAAAATTTTAAAATAGGGTTTTAACAAATCAAATGATTGGCCCCAACCGTGAATATAATAGTAAGGTAAAGTATCAAATCACATGGCTTCATTTCTTCGAAATGTAAATGAAGAAATACATAGAATTAAAATATGATCATAACGTAATTATCGAGGAGATATTCAACAATTATTCTTATATTATAATTAGTGATTTTGCGTGGAGATACTATGAATTGAGTAAGGTCATTATCTTCATTCCATACTTTTGGTTGAAAGCCAGGAACACTTGGAACATTGATAGGATTAACACAAGGACACTAGGTACCAACCATGATTGGTCAAAAATGACAATTCAAAAAGTATGTATCAATAAATATTGATTCACGGATCAGATCTAGGGGCATCCAAAGAAACATAAGAACATTCTATTTCAAGAAACAAGACTGTAAAATCCCTTGAAGGGATGGTCAAAGGAGAGAGGGTGGGTGGAATATTTGGTTTCTTTTAGATCCTCTCATAAAGAGGAAACATGTAATATAGTAATGGCATTAAATACATAAATAAATGAGAGAACAAATGATATACATGATTAAATGCACAAATTATTTTGAAATATGAATGTGAGTCCATTAAGATAGTTAAATATAACCTACATATCCATGCATGCATGACTATATGAAGACACAAGTAATTAACCAATTAAATGATGAAATAAATTAATGCAAAATGTTAGCAAAATGAATTTTGTGATTAACTAAATGCATGAATAATTAAAACTATAATTCCACGTATATAAATTATGATAGTTGCTTGTAATGTATGGAAATAAATATTCAATTTCACTTAATTTAAGACTTTTTAAATGGGTCCATAAGTCTAGGTTGAATTAATGAACTTAGTTATCAAAAAAAGAGGAACATAGAGTTTTCGTCATGATTACAAAAATACATTAATAATTTGTATTTCCTTAATGACTAAATAGATTATGGAGCAACTTTTAATGCGTAAAAAGAAATGTTTCATTATGATCAACTCAACTATTATAATTCACACTTAAATATGAGTTATGTTAAAGACTAATTTTTATTAAATGAAGTGCAACTTTTTAATGGATCATTCTACCAAAAATAATGCAATAATTGTACCGATGGCATGGACTTAGAGTCTGTAAAAATTATGTGGAACAGCTACCTCATCTATAAGGTTATTTTTATGTATAATTAGTAAGACTTGAAGTAATATGTATATGTTAGTAAACAAAAGTAAAAATAATATTTACTATTTAATTTATACATATACAGTTTTGAAAATGTAAAAAAAAAAAATCCAGCAAAACTAAAAACTAAAGGGGAGGAAAGATTTGGATATGCCAGATAAGATTTATTATTAAGAATGGAATTTTAATAGAAATCTAGGCAACTACCAATTCAAACCTTGAGAAAAGAAGTTTAACTAGACCTTATGGATCTCTCAACATTCTAGGTTTACTTATGCATTTCTCAACATTCTAGGTTTACTCGGATGAAACTTAGATAGAGGGAATAATGCCCACTCATATTGTATTGAGGATAACGTGCACACATGAAAACATGAGTAAGAAAATATACAAGAAGAAGCGAAATATGTGCACGAAAATAAAACTTACTCCCAATGGAAGGACAATCTTCCATCACCCTAATGGATAAACCTAAAACATGGTATTACTTGAAATAGTCTCTTATTAAGCTCATGGATAACTAAGTATGAAATGAAATCAACATCAATGAAAACTATTAGTACCCACCTCTTACCTCCGATGTGAGATGTTCTAGTTTGGAAGATTTGAGGAGATTTTAAAGGATGTAACAAGGTAGGTGAAGTGCTTCAACTATCGTGAAGGAGGGAAAAGAGTTTTGGAAACTATTGAGAGCCTAAAGGTTGTTGCATCACTTGATGTTTCACTTTTCCAAGCGTGTCCATATTGAGGGTGAGCTGTAGTAACTGACTCCCTCTCTCATATGCATTATGAAAGGTTGAGGATATTGATTGATAACTACAAGAACTAAGATGTATGGTTCTTCACTATACTATTGTTCAACAATACTAATTGAAAAAAAAATCATTATCTAAACATGTTCTTTGGTAACAACATATGAAAGATTGAGAAGATTGATTGATAACTACCAGAACTAAGATGTATGGTTCTTCATTATACTATTGTTCAACAATACTAATTGAAAATAAATAAAAAATCATTATCTGAACATGTTTTTTGGTAACAACTTGTGTAGATAAACTCTTTCAAATCCTTCCCATCATTATTTGAATGAGCATCTCTAGCAATATAATTTAGATTGGTAATCGCTAGATCTCAAATGTCATCATCATGTTATATATGAAAAATTTTTGGGGAGTGTAATTGTTGCATAGTCATATTATGAAGTGTCTATACATAATGCAAAATATTTACAAAATAAGTATTTTGACAGCCTTGCATTCAGTCTTGAAGATGTTGCCATGTTCTTCTTCTATTGATTAGCATTTCCTATCAATTTCTTCCAAGGTTTCTCAATGCTGCATTATAATCTAGTGGTCACTGAACAAACAAGAGGGCGTATGTATGTGCACCAACCAATTATTATTTTTATATCGTCTCATACAAATCATAATCAACTGTTTATTAATAATGACCATGGCCGTTCTTTAATGTTTTAAACTACTATAGATCGATTTTATGGCTCTACTCAATTCTCCTACTTGAGAGGGAAATAGACAACTTGCTTAAGTAATTTCAAAATAAGGTAAATATCTTTAGAATAATGAGTTGAGTAACATTAATAATCATATAATGAAATAGTTTTCCAAAAATTGCTTTATTTGTCTTTCTTTAAAACTAATAGTGAATATTAAGAGTAATTAATGAGTAAAATAATCCATATAAAATTTTAAAATCTATATTTCCAGAATAAATTGGAATTTGAAAAACATTTGACCATGCAACGAAGATTTTAAACATTTATCCAAATGTTTTTGAGAAATGACTTGTTTTTCTCTATAACTAAAAATGAATATTTACATGTTAGGTTTAACCTTGAATTGAGAATGAGCAAGGATGTAAATGGTTTAAGGCACATGGTTTTAGTGGCCCGTGGTTTCTTACTAGTTGTATTTGAATTTAAAAAACCTTCTAAATATGGTTGCAATTTATTTTTATCACATGTTTTAATCCTAACATTTCAAGTCAATGAAATTTTAAATTGAAATTTGATATATAATTACATAAATGTGTATTACAATTTAGTTAATTTAAAATTAAATTTTATATGTTCTTGGTTTTATAATTTTTAGTTTTACTACGCAAGTCAATGGAATTTTACTTGTATATTTTTAGTAATATATTTGTATTTTTACATGAGTATAATATTTTTGATTTCTTATTTTTTGCACCAAGAGGCGCTCTACAGCCCAGTATGGGGGAGATCTTGTAACATTATGTAACATTACGTAACGTTACATTACATAGATGTCGGCTATAAAAAACAAAACTTTTAATTATCTTCCAAAATAAATGTCGGCCACAAAAAAAATCTAATACGAGTGAGATGTTGTAATGTTCCTACCTAACAAAATAATAAAAAATAAATAAAAAATTTAATTATCTGCCATAAAAATGTGTGTGAGAAAAACAACACAATATAGGGGAGATGTTGTAATGTTTCTACTTAACAAAATAATAAAAAATAATAAAAATAAAAAATTGAATTATCCTCAAAAAAAAATGTTGGTCATGCACATGGTTTAAAAACCGTGTGCAAGGCCTCTTAAAAACCCATGGTTTTATTGTACATGGTTTAGGAGGGCCTTACAAATGGTTTTAAAGCCATGTGCAAGGCCTCCTAAAGAACCCATGGTTTTGTTGTACATGGTTTAGGAGGTAGTTGCAAATGGTTTTAATGCCATGTGCAAGGCCTCCTAAACAACCCATGATTTTAAGAGGGCCTTANTTAATGTTTTTTCCTAACAAAATAAAAAATATTATATGCAGCCATAAATAGTATTAAATATTAATAATAAAAATATTATTTGTGGACCTTAAATAAAAACATCTGCCTTTTGGTCTGAGTCACATTAAAGCTGATAGTTGAGTGCAATGCTTAAGAAGAGATCTGCACCTCCAAAGATTTGATCCCTCTCAGCACTTGATAGAGCCTGGGATTTGGATCTATGCTGGTTTAATTATAAGCCAACATGTTATAAGTTTTTTTATTTTTTACTTTTTTCTTATTGTTATTTTTATTGACCCTGCCATATCAACGTTACAGACAGAACATATCTAACCCATTGAAACTGTAGAAAGCGCCTCTCGACACAATAACGAGAGAGAGATTATGTCAATGTTGTTGCATTTGATTGTCATTACATGGTTTGAATGTCACCATATTTACATGCATCCTCTCTAAAACAAGGGTGTTAGCTGATATACATTTCTCTATATCTATTGTTTTAAGTTCGAATCCTCCTAAAATATTATTGTTAACTCCAATAAGCGTGTACTTTGTATATACATTTTTTTTTATCGAATTCCTCTTTTGTAAATGGAAATGTCAAATAGAGTTCTGTATACACATTTATTCTTTGGATCTTTTTTTCTTTGAGCTCAGATCTATCCTGGTCGTTCCCTGCAAGTTTTCATGACTACCTTCCTTTCTTTTGCATTTCCCCTCCGTCCTTTTAGCTCTTCTAGTGCACTAGTGCAACATCATGATCTTCCTCAATGATATTATTCAAACTAAACTCTAGTTGTTAGGCATTGGATTTGAAATGAATCCTATGATGTCAACAAATATTGTTTCTCAGCCATTTCTAACATTTTTTGAGTTCCATTGGATGATGTAATCATGAAAAATTTATAACACCCCCCTTTTGCCGAATGAATTTTCTATCGTGGGTAATTTCCACCTATGCGCTATACGCCTACTTACTGTACTTTATGTGGCTATATTTTAAAACGAAAGCTTCAAGAATCCCCCAACCACATGCTAGGAAAATGGTGATAATTCATAAATTAAAGAGATATTTCTTTTAAATGGAGAGTTTTGGTATTATTATATTTTTGACTTGGGAATACTAAACAGGAAAAATCATGGGTTCTCTTTAGGTTTATATACATGAGGAATAATAGCCATGGGATAATTTGTATGTCTTCGAGATATTGTTTTTATGGAAGGGAATTAGTTCAATAGTTAGGTAATTAATATTTACTTTGACTATAGTTTTAACCTTGGCGTTTTATTCTTACATTAAAAAGAATTTTTAAAACACATTTATTTAAATTGTCATTGGTTTTCAGAGGCTAATGTCTTTCTCATTTTAGGTTACCCACCAAAATGTCAGCTGATTTAAATGGAATATGGCCCACTACATTACAATGAAAAATTCTCGAGCATTGGGTAATTAGTATGGCTCTTGTTTGTCACCCTTCACATAAATACATGACCACTATTGTAGCACTATTTGTACACAAGCATCCAATACACTAATAGGGATATCAATGGATTCCTTGCTCAATTTGATTACAAATTGTGATCCCCATAAAACCCTCTATCAACATTCTTCACTCCTGTATTTGATGATCCCACAATAATTGCATTAACAATCGATGGTATTGGAGCACAATCATTTGTCCACTAAACATCCGATGATTGGTTATTTGGAAGGGAATAGTATTGATTCCCAATTGAGATTTGGGAGTCTCAATATATCTACAAGAAATTTTTTGTGAAAAAATAACGAAGAATAACCAAATCTCTGACAGAATTGATGAGATGACTCATTAAACCTTTTGGTACTCAAGGGTGAGAAAAATGAGAGTAGTTGAAGAATAAGTTTATCTCCTTGGGGAGAATCCCACAAGCATATCCATATGATATCTCCATAAATAAATAAAATATGTAAGGATCCACTTATCTAGACCACCCCATCCTTCCCTGTAACTCAGTAGATGATTGAAGAGAATCAATAATTGACCAATGAGATTAATTTTATTTGGAGGAAAAATGGTAGCCTCAATTGAAGGATTTAGGCTATTGAGGGAAGGAGAACTTATTTGCAGGGTGAGAAAAGGACGCCGTAAAACCTATCCTTCCTGATGGAGGAAGAAAATGAGAGAATAATGAATAATAATAAATATACCTCTCAAACATTAGTGAATTGATTTTGTATGAACTAGGGAAATATTAAGAAACCCTAGGCTATGTTGATCTTATCCTAATTAGGAAAGATAAAGAAGGAAAGTACCTAAACAAGAGAGGCCCTCAAAAGAGGGAATACCGTTAATCATTATTATTGCTTTATTTTCTTAGGGAACATACCTAAACCCCAAAAATCTCTCCTTGTTCATTTCTAAAGGAACCTTCAATTCCTGCTTGTGTTGGATTCCCTTTCAAGGCTCCATCAAAATTGAGTTTAATCAAACTGAATAGAGCGGGTGATCATTTATCTATACTAGAATCCTTGGGTGAAAGTTTGAATTGTTGAATGACCTTTGTTAAGGAGTCCATGCCCCATGCATGCATATTTTGATGTTGTGTTTTCAAATTCCTTCTAGTACTCCTACCTCCATTGTTCAAAGTGAAGTGTTTCTAGAATGCTTGACTAAATTACATGTTACACTTGGTCCTTGATCCAAGATTTATCTTTAAATTTTTTGAAATTATGAAAGTAAATAATATAAAAGAAACTAGATAAGAAAAAAAATTACTAAATTAAGAAAACACTGACTACTAAACTAATGAAAACAAATGCATAGAAGGAAAGTAAAATAATTTATGACTACCATGCAATCCTAATTCTATGTTTATGAAAGAAGAAAAAAATGGCATGTGGCATGTCATTTGTTGTAAAGTAAAACACATGACATGATATGAAAATCACTTCTTGAATCTTGAAGCTTGAATAATATTTTGCATTTCATTTCTGAAATCAAGATAAATATGATCGTAAAAATCTTCAAAGAAATTTTAGTCCTAGTTAAAACAAATAAAATGATAAGTAGATGAAATAAATTAGAAATCGTATGATTGAAAAAATTATCAACCCATGAATATCAAATGCAATCTCTAAACAACAACATAGAAACTCCCCTGTTCACCTCCTCGGCCATATTAGATTGATTTGGGATAAGGGTGATTCCATCAATGTGCTTCACATTTTTTGGCAGCCGGGGAACCAAAAACATGTGCAACAAATCCTTGATCAAGGTATTTTTAAACCCTCGGTTGAGCTTTTAATACATCAATCAAGGGCTTAAAAATACCTTGATCAAGGCATTTGAAAACCTCCATCAAGGTATTTCAAGACCTTGATCGATTTCAAATACCTCGAACGAGGTATTTGAAAGCTCTCAATCAAGGTATTTAAAATCCTCTGACCGAGGAATTTAAAAACCTTAATCGAGCTAATAGCTCAATTGAGGGCCTTACAAATAGGCACATGGTCTTTTTTCTTTACAAGAAGGAAATTTTGTTTTCCTTTCAGGGGCTTAAACTATGTCATTAAATGCACATTAATGGGTGTACTTTATACCATTGGATTTGTCAACAAATCCTCAATCCATGGACATATAATTTATGAATTTTTATCTTCATATGTCATTATTTTTAAAATTTTTACCATAGCTTACCATGAAAAACTCTATTGACAACTTCGAATGAGTTCAAAGATAAATTAACAAAATTTAAATAAGCATTGAAATGTTTTGAAAAACTATACAAGCACTACATCGGTGTCTCGTCTTCAAAACGGTATTTTTAGTTTTGCAATTTATGTAAACAATCAAAAGATTTAGCCAACACATGCACATGTATACAAACTACGACTGAAATATTCACTGGTTAGTTTTGAAAAATAATGTTAAATTTAATATTTTGAGAAAAATTAATAGAAAAATATGTACATAGTAGTGCATTTTTTCCATATCATATTCACATATATTTTTTTTAATAATTAATTTAACATTAAATTACTTTGGACACACACAAGCCACTTGTTAACTGCTTTTCAAGTTTTTAAGAATATACATTTTATTAAATGAAAATTTCACACATTAAATGAAATTGGAATATTTAAAAATAAATATCATTGGAAATCCAACATAATTATCTACATTTCATCTTTTAATTGCATGCCGAAAATCATATGGTAAATATGAGTTTCGAGGGATTCAATTTAATACATGGGTAAAATTTCCACTTTTCATTGCCATATTTGGCCAAAACGAGTTACCCATGTTCATGGAATCACCTATAAAACATTTAATATCATCATCATTAATTGAATTACCATTGATTCATTCCTTATCGATCACTTTTTTATCATTCTCAATGACAATGAATGTTTTATCATGGAGTGACTTAGGGTGAGTGCTTTTAATTTCTTGTTCTGAATTAACAATAATAGCAAAATGCATTGATTTCTTCATTATTGTGTTTCTTAGTGATATATTTAGGATATTTTACCGAAACCTATTGCAATTTAACATGAGACATGGTTGCACTTTCATGAATATGGTGGAACCAACAAGGGAAGGTTATGGCTAGCAGATATGGTGGAGACTTAAGCGCAGAGGAGTTCAGGGATTTGATCCTTCCCAACTTCATATATTTTGTTAAAAAAAGCCAACAAAACTCCAACCAATATGACACATGGAAGGCTTTGGTTGGTTGACAAAAATGCCTTCCCTACCACTTGTCAACTTGACATAGATGCAAGTCATATGCCATGTCACCTATACTCCTCCACATGGCCTACTGTAGTACTTCCATGCCACTTGTTTAATCACTGTACATGCCATGTGGCATCTCGTGGGTGTGCCACCCATTGTTTTGCCTTTTTTTCATGTTTTTTTTTAATTTCAAAAATGAATAACATTCACGTTAGTAGGTCATTTTTCATGAAACAAATGCCACCGAAAATATCTCGACGATCTCTACACTGTTGTAAGATTCCTTTTTCATTTTGAAGAATTTTATTTTGATCGATCTTGGAGATCCTCCTGTATCAAACCTTCCTACTAGAAATATTTTGGGCCTTCAAAAGCATGGAATCATTCAGGCAATAGATGGGGGTACAGTTCCCTCACTCTTCCAGTTTCTATCCATCATTCCTTTCTTGTATGGATTCCTTTAATTCCCACACAAATATTTTCCACATCACCTCTTCATGAAGATATGACCTTCTTATCAAGTATGACATCATCCCTAAGTTCATTGACATACTCAAGAGAAAACTCATTAACATAAGGTATTGGAACCTTTACATATTGGTCCATAATCATAGGAGGATCATAGAATTTGAATTTTTCCACATCAACAACAGAATAAATTTGCATATAAGGAAGAGAATATAACTGAAAAGCATTGTTACCAACTTGATCCAAAATTGTAAAAGGTCCATACCTGATTTGTTTCAATTTTCTACCTTCAGCTTGGAGTCCATATTTTATGATATGAATCTAAACATGATCAACAACTTGAAACAAATGATCTACCCAATGCTTGTCGTGTATTTCCTTATACTTGTCCTAACTTGATTCCAATTGTTCCTGCACTGTTTGATGAAAAAACTAGATCTTATGAATAAAATTCAAATCTTTATCTGCATCAACTTGTCTGTATTCCACTAAATCTTTCCCAAAAACAAAGTCTAACAGAGACTTTGAAAAATACCCAAAGCATGTCTCAAATCGAGACTTTTTTTAAAGAGTGTATGGATCTATTGTAGGAATTCTAAACATAATGCAACTATTCATCCCTAAGTTTAGGATGGTTGGCACAATACCCTCAAAGAATATGTATAGTAGTCCAGTTTACCACTTCAAATTTTCCATCGGTTAGTGGATGGAATGTTGTTCTTCTCTTCAACTTTGTGTCCATAAGTTAACATATAGTTGACCAAAAATTCCCATGAAAGATGGAATCTCAATTAGATATAATAGAAGTAGGTAGCCCAAATGAACCCATACATGTTGAAAGAACAAATGAGCAGTCAACTCAGCTATGACCTGCTTCTTACAAGGAATTAGAATGCACATTTTTCTGGACCTATCCACAACAACATATAATTAATCATGTCCTTTAATAGTCATTAGTAACCCCCCTAAAAATCCCATTGATACACTTTCCCATGGACGAGAAGAAATGGAAGTGGAGTGTAAAATACTAACTTTATATTACTTGGTTTACTTGTTGCAAACATAACATATCCTTTTACATACTTGAACACAGTATCATTCAATTGAGGCCAATAGCAAAACTTTTGCAATTGTGGTATAGTTTTTCCTACACCAAATTGTCCTGAAATGAGAAAAGTGCGAGCTTCTCTTATCACATGCACTCTTTCACTTTGTGGATACATATTTTTCCAAGATGATACAACAATTTGTCATGAATATGATAATCTAATTCTTCACTTTGAGATCCATGCATTAGTGATTCATGTACTTCCTTAAAGTCTTAGTCCTTGGTATATTGTTAAACATAACTTGAATGTACCAAAGGACTTTGTTGAATGACAATAGAATCACTTATAGGACATCTAGATAATGCATGAAACTTTGTTATGAATTCCTTTCTTGTACTTACTAACTAAATGAATCTGTTGTAGGAAACCCATCCACCTAAAATTTCTTGATTGTTGAAGATTAGTTTGTGATTGAAGATATTATAGCGGTTGATGATCAATATGTATGATTGTTTCCTTACCCATTAGGTAATGTTTCCACCTCTTCACATTTTCTACGATTGCATACAATTATTTATCATAGGTAGGATAGTTAATTATTGCTTTAGAGAAGGTTTTAGAGTGATAGCATATTATTTTTTTATGCTACATTAAGACTTCTCCCATGGCATAACCACTAGCATCAATCTCTATCAAAAATGGCTATTGTAGATCTGTGAGTTCAAGTACTAGATTCGTGTTGATCTTTTCTTTCGAAGTGTTGAAGGAGTTTTGTTCTTTTCCTTCCAAATGAAATACTTTGTTCACATTTGTCAATGTAACACTATATTTTTACCTTGGATTTTGAGATTATTATGACTAATCATTTAGGGAGTTCTATGATGAATGACTCACCTACTTATGATTTTGAAATCTAAAAGAACATTGTATGGATGTAATTTTTTATGGCATCCAATTTAGGATGACTTGGACTTGTATGAAGCAAGGAATTATTGATGAGATATGACCTAAGAAGGAATATTTGATGAATTGTTGAGTAAATTATAATTTTGAAGATAAAGTCAAAATTGGGGAAATTATGTATGCATTTATATTATGATTTTAATTGTGAGTGAAAAATCATGTAAATTTATCAACTAGGATTAAAGTTGTATAATGTTTTGAAATTTTTTATCTAGCATGTACTCTGATGGTCTATCAAGTGTGATAGGAAAGACAGGTACATGAAATGCAAGAGAGAATCGATATGTAAAGAGTCTAGTTGACTGAACGACTATGCAAGGTGATATCACTCTTGTACTATATAGTATGATTGAATTGTGATATGTTTGATGCATTGGAATGCATGGACTCTGGATGAGTCAAGAAACCTCGATAGTTGAGGTCAATTGATGTTTCATCATAGTTGAAATCTTATGTATGATATTTGAGGCATGGGTTGTTTTATGTGCAGGTGATGGGATTGTGATTTTTGATCGATCCACATCAGGCAACATGGCTGAAAAATTATACCTGTAAGACTAGCAAATTGGATGGTGCAATGAACTTTGAAGAGAGTGAGGAACACTCTAGTTCATCAAATGCATGTGTCACGAGGGTAGGCTGTGAGTCGATCACTCATGAGGATTTTTACGTGGGGACGCACAACAGGGATTCGACCTTATTCCCTAGGAACTAGCTGGCTCTTCCTAATGTAGGAAACTGAGGTAAATTGGCTCAGTTGTCATAACAAACTCCCTTCATATCGAAATTATCAGAAGGGCATACTACAAGCATAACATCTTGATAATTCTGGTGGCAACGAGAATGAAACAATAAACAACATATATTTCATTAATGGAAATAATAAATTGATCTTAAAGAACTTGAAAATAATAGTAATAGTAATAATAATAATAAATAAAATAAAATGATAAATTAAATTAAAAATGATGAATAAGTAAATAAATAAATAAAGTGAAATCAAGATAAATTAAGAAATCAGTTAATAGAGTAAATTAAAGAACTTGAACTAAAGTGAAACCCCTACTCAGGAAGGAATTAGAGAACTAAAGATAACTAACAAGTGGGTTGGTAAATAAAAATAAAACAATTAATTAATTAAAGTAACTAAAGAATTAACTGAAAGCGATGCATGAGATGCATGGAAATTAACAAAATGACTATTAAAATCTAATGAAATGGAAGAACATGAGGGGGCTTCATCTTCATCTTATTCAGTCATGCCAGAGTTTAGAGCTGAAACCCTTTGGGTGGCTCTGAGGTGTTTGTGGAAGAGTGTGGTTTAGTACGATGTGAGTGAGGTTGGGAGGATCCTAGCAACATATCAAAGTTGTACTTCCATTTCTAGAAAGGTATGTTTAGCCCCGCTAAGCTTAGGGGTCTTGAGGGAAGGAGACTACCCGTTAGGTATGGTAGGGAGGAAACCGATGGATCTGACATGATTAGAAATCCGTTCGGATCATAAAGAAGAGAATTTAGTAGCGAATAAGTTGTGGAGTACCAATAGATAATAGTGATTTTATAGGAGTTTTTAGAAAGGGTTCTGAAAACAAAAATCGGTTCCGACAACATTAACGATTATTGACATTGTAAATGGGCCATATTTATTGTAAATTTCAGTATTATTCAATTGCATTTTTACTTTGAAAATTAAAGGATGTTATGTGAATATGGTTGACTAATTCCTTTCGTTTATTATGAATACATATACATTTTTAACCAAATTATTCCTTTGAATTCATACATCTTTTAAATTGCAATGAATCCTTAGGAGATTGGAAAAGTCATTAGATATGGGTTATGTGTGTACTGGGGATTTCTCTCCTACTACGTGCAAAAGAACCAATACAAGATCTTTGAGATCATAGAGTACAGTTCAACAATAATAACATGAAACGAAACAACAATAACCATAATTTTTTTGGATTTTCTAATATTTTTAGCTAACTAATGCAACATAAGAACTAAAAATACATTTTTTCTGAATGTGGACCACCATAGCCATCCTTGGAAATGATTTTGCAACTCTACAGTTTGGGTCGCTATGGTTTTGCAACCCTGTGGAGGGTCGTTACCATACAAACATGTAATGGAGAAGCTATGAAGGAGAAGTATGAAATGAAATTCCTTAAGTATTGGGTTTCTCCCTATTAGCATCTTATTTTCATGCTCCTCAAAATTTAAAAAGAAAAGTTAAAACTCCTAAAGAGTGGGACCAAATGATATATGAGAAAATTTATTAAAATAAAGAGGTCCATGTGACCTTATTCTATGATTGAGAGTGGATATTAAAAGGATAAATGGAATAAATAACACTAAGGAATCATGTGTGAACATGGGACCTAGTTGTAAAACCAAGGGCAAAGGAAAGAAGAGCCAAACAAAATTAAATAAAGTCGCGAAAGTGAAATCAACAACAAAGGTTGAATGTAGATTTGATCGATGGTTATTCCATAGTCTAGAGACCAAATTTGCAAGGGATTTAATGTGGAAAGGTGGTAGAATATTTTATACTACCTTCCATGTGGTGCATTATGGTGAAGTATGTTGGGAAAAGTGGTGAGAAAGAAACAACTTATCGTACCTCTAAAACCATCTTATTTGGCATATAAAGGTGTGTTGGAAAAAGTAAAAAGGTTATTTTACTTTTATGTTGTGGGTAAATGGGAGCATTAACAACACATTAGATTCTATCCTTGACCGAGTTCAAATTTCAATTCCAAGCATTCTTCCATTTTCTAGGAAGCTCTAAACCCCAAGAAAGTTACTAAGTCCTTTTGTTATGGGAAGAAGTCAAGAATCTTTGTTACTCTGTAGGGTTTGGGATGAAAAAGAGGAATTTATAATTGACTTAGAGGGAAGCAATTTTAGCAAAATTTTATCCATAGGCATCATTTCTCAGTCAAAAAAACATTTACAAGAACTTAGTTCATAGGGAAGGGATGTACTGAACTTTTACATTTCTTTTTTATACTATTTTCCATTGAACAAACCCTTCATTTTCCATAATGTGTTGAATGGTGTGCCTCCAACTATTCGTAAACTAAAAAGGTGAATATTAACAGTGGGGACCCAAAATTCTCAGTTAAGTCAATGTGAAAACTGTTCATGAAGTTTTGAGTTTACCTGAAATATATCTTGAAAACCCCAAGTCTTTTAATGAAGATGTTCTGGTCAGATTGTATAGAGAGTGTAAACATGAAGATAAAGATAGTTTCTTATTGTTAGATTTTTATCATTTAAGCAACATGATCTTAGGATCTTATCTGAGAGAATAACATGCACAACAAATAACACAAGAGACAAGAGACACAAATAATTTTCCTCGAGGAAACCATAAAGGATAAAACCATGCAGCTTCCTCAGAGATAGAATGAGCACCAATTGCAGTAGTAAAACCCAAATATATAAAATATGGTCTCCAACAACTATTCTCTCTCTCACACTTGAGAGATATTCTCCTCTCTCACTCATGCACCCCAGTGAATGAGTGTGAGTGTGAAAAATAGAGAGGATCACTCTCTATTTATATTCTTTCGTTCACTTAATGTCCACTCCAACAAGTTGACCTCACTTAACAATTACATACTAGGGACAAAATCTATAGGAGACTCTAATAACCCTAGTTCCCCACAACTATGGGGAATTTTCCCTCCGATCAAAAAGGAGGGTTAACCTTGAATCAATTGTGGGGACTATTGCCCCGATTTACAATGGAGGGTTAATCTCAATGACTTTACATGACTTGTTTACATTATTGAATCTCTCGATCAGAACATCGGGGCATGACATGACTCAATTAAATTATAGATACTTCCCGAAATAAACATCGGGGTAGACTACATAAGATATATAAGTGAATACATTCTGAAGTTATAAATACATCAACACTCCCTCTTAACTAGGAAGGAATTCGTTCGACACAATTTATCAGCACAAGTCTTCTTCTCTATATCATCTGGATCATCATCAAGTCATATTCATCTTCAAGTCATCTTCATAAAGTCTGGATCATCACTTGATCTGGATCATCATCAAAGCTAGATCATCACTAGATCATCATCATCATCACTGGTTTTTCTATCTCAATCAAATTTTGCTATCTCTTCATTCTTCTCATCATAGGAAGTTCTACAAAGCTAGCCCTTTTTCATGCTGGTTTTAGGCCTTGCCTCTGGGTAGGTATTCATTTTCTTCAGCATTTATATCTGACCACGAGAGGAACACATCCAAGAACCATGTCAAAATTTCTTGCTGAACACTTACATTATTCATTCTCAAAGAATGACTCTTAGCTCTAGGTTGAGTGTCAGTCCCAGACTGAAACAAATTCTCGGTAACTAACCAGGTGCCTCCATTCTCCCAGAGAATGGCCTCTCAACACTAAGCTGAGATTTAGTCCCAGACTAAATCAATCTCTTGGTAACTGACCAAGTACCTCCATTCTTCCAGAGAATGGATTCTGAGCACTAAGTTGAGCTTCAGTCCCAAACTGAATCAAATTCCAGGTAATTGACCAGGTGCCTCCATTCTCCCAGAGAATGGCTTCTGTAGGTATTGATCATCGTTTTCCATACTGTGGATCCTCAAGACTAATTATGTGTGTTAACAAAACCTTAAAAGAGAATCCTAGCATAGACTATAGGATGTCCAATGATCTTTTACATGTGACCATCAAAAAAACTCGAAAGAGCATCCTAGCATAGACTATAGGATATCCGAGGATCTTTTCTATGTGGGTACCACCAAAAATCCTTGAAAGAGCATCCTAGCATAGACTATAGGATCTCCTAGGATATTTTCTATGTGGTTAGGGAAAACCTTAAAAGAGTGTCTTGCAACCTGCAAGAAATCTAAACGACATCCCGGGACTTTTACGAGCACATAGCTCAACCTATCGGATCTCCATGGCTAATTACATGCCTCTAGTAGAAAAACCTCAAAAGAGCATCCTAGCACAAACTATAGGATCTCCCAGGATATTTTCTATGCCACCTGTATCAAAACCTCTAAAGAGCATCCTAACACAGACTATAGGATCTCCCAAGATCTTTTCTATCCTACCTGCATAACCTGTCCATGGCCAACCTGTAGAAAAACCTCAAAAGAGCATCCGAGCACAGACAATCAGATCGTTCAGGATCTTTTACATGTTATCTATACAATATATCCACAAAGTATCATCATAGAATCATCCTAATGCATATCATCATCATATTATCATCCTAATCATCATCATAGCAAAAACTGAAGCATTATCCCAATGCTCATCACACAACGCTTACATCCACAGCCATGGGAAGGATCCTCCTACCATGCTTGGAATGGGTCCTGCAAATGTGTCCCATTACTTCTTCCTCAAAGTATATTCTATCTAAAGAACACCAAGCCTCTCTTTGAAGTACTCAAACTTCACCCTGGCTAGTGGTTTGGTCAACACATCTGCTATTTGCTCGTCTGTCGCAACATACTAGGGCTTCACTGCTCCTCTCTGCACCATATCCTTGATATAGTGATATTTGATCTCGATGTGATTTGACCTATCATGGAACACCAAGTTCTCAGACAACTTCACACAACTCTGGCTGTCACAGAAGATACATGTACCATCCAACATGAGATCAAATAACTCAGACAGTAGCTTCCTAAGCCATACTTCCTCACAACTAGCTGAACAAGATGCAACTTACTTTGCTTCGGCTATACTCAGTGCTACATAGGATTGCTTCCTAGTAAACCAAGAGATCACATCTAATACCATACTAAAGCAATACCCTGAGGTGCTCTTTCTATCTGCAACACTACCTGCCCAATCTGAATCAACATAACCCTCCAGGTTAAACTTTTGATTTGCATCATACTTGAGCCCATAATCAATTGTACCCTTCAGGTACCTATGAATATGCTTTACAGCAATGAGGTGAACATGTTTAGGATCTATCATAAACTGGCTCAAGGTGTTCATCACAAAGCAAATATCCGGTCTCGTGTTTTTCATGTACATAAAGGACCCAATCATCTGACGATACATCATGGCATCAACCGAATATGATGAATCGACACTCAATAGATTTAGGTTCGATGCCATAGGTGTGGTCATGGCCTTGCAGTCCATCATCCTAAAACTCTTCAGGATCTCTACTACATACTTCCCTTGTCCCAAGGAGATTCCATCTGCATTCTACCACACCTCCATGCCTAGAAAGCGGTGCATCATATCCAAGCCTGAACTTAGCATCATGTCTCCTTCTTGCAACTTTAATGAGTTCCTATTCTCTGTCAAGAACAATCATCAACACATAATAGGAGAATCACTAGTGTTCCACCTTCAACCTTGAAGTAAAGGTTGGAATCCACTTTACTCTCCATAAAGCCTATAGTCATCAGTAATATGTCCATCATGTCATACCATGTCTAAAATCAAGATCTTCTATAGTCACTCCCTTTGAAGTGGAGCACCATTCTCCCTCTTCCTTTCGTACTCTATGTATTGAAACATTCTATACTGGAGTGACAAGTAGCTTCCTCTGCTACTAATATTTTATGTATCCATCTAGCATCACTAGATACTAAGATCCTCTATTCTTGAAAGTGTTCTTCTCACACCCATCTGTGAGCTTGTCATCCTCTATAGGCTTTCATCTTCAACCTTGTAGCAAAGGTTAATATCTTCATCACTCTAGGTGATCTTCAAGCTCCTAATGTATGTGTTATCCAATGGGTTCTTTCTAAGCTCGTACAAAGCATTCTTTCATTTGCACTCATGATTCTTCCTATCATGTGTATTTATAGGGCCTACAAATGTCTCTTCATAGTCTATGCCTCGCGCTATGGATATTTCCTTGTATCCTACAATTTTTCCATCTACTGCATGATGGAACTAGAAACTTCCCTTCCGGTCTTGATACTGCATCCTAGACATCATTCTTCTTGAACTGTTCTTCCCTATCTTCTTGGCTACTTCTTCATAGCTGGAAGGTTGTGCATCAATGATGACACTACATTCGTCATATTATTCTTCATCTTGGACTGTCGTCACTGGTTCTTTGGAACAAGTCTCATCCTTTGCTTGTAGGTGATTGTATGCGATCTTTCCTACAAGTCAAATGCATTTGTATGGTTAGAAACATTTTGTAAGGCATATTCATAGTGGAAAATTATTATGCATAAATATATGATCATGCAAGTATTTTATCCAATACAACATTCATCCATATCTCATAGAAACATTTCTAGATTCCTTCCATCTCTACCAAGACATCATTGAGATTGTGCATTAATACAATATGTCATCAAATAGGTTTCATTCTAGATAATTAGCAATGGAATTTTGTATATAAGCATGAGCTACTTACCCATCACATGCATATTAGTAGTATATTGTCATTAATGCAAAAATTCTATCATGCATAACACATCAACTGAACATAAGCAGATGCATAACAAAATAATATCATGAAATGACAATTGAATACTTATCTTTATTTGTTTTGTGGGTAGACTCCTTCTTTGAGCTTCATCATTTTATTCATTCATAACATCATCATTTCTTATCCAAATTCTTAGATGGATAAGAGTTTCTTTAAGAATTTAGTTATTCATATTCCTCGTTGCTTGAGGGATCTTCTTTGAATTGTGAGGGCTTGATCTTCAGTTGCTCCCATATTCTTTTCTCTTATTATGAGTTGATATTCTTCTTGTGTGCACTCTTCCTATAGTCTACTAAGAATAATTACTTCCTTCCGGTGCACATCCCTCAAATGAATGAATACCATGATCCTATGAGGCCATTCAAGGTGGTTATCACCACTTTTTCATTCTCCACTTTTTCTTCTACCACTTAAATTTGTTCTTTGATTTGAGAGACCCTTGTAAAGTATGACTGTATGGTCTTTGCATTCTAGATCTTCACATTCTTCAACTGTTTTCTCAAAGTCATCTTCCGATTTATGCTCTTCCCTTCAAATAGCTTGGTCAAGGAATCAAACATCTCTTTTGGTGTCTTTAGGGAAGACACTTGTGGTATAAAGTGATCCTTGATTGAATCAGCAATGATGTTCTTGGCCTTAACCAAGTTATTCTTGTTTAAGGCTTTTTAGCCTCATCTCCCTCTGGAACTGGAACCTCTCTACCGATGTAGGTGTCCAATTTGATTTTCTTCAAAAATAAGTGAGATCCAATACTTCCATGTTTGGAAGTTCTTGGTTTCACCAATCTTTTCATCAAGTTGTTGTGATTAGAAATTTTGAAATAAGAACCTCAAATGTAAATAGAAAAAGATTAGATCTTACCGATTTGAGGTGTCTATTCTAGTTCCGGAGCCGACTGATCTAGGGTTTGTCAGAGAACCTGTCATTTTCAAAACTTGGTATATTTCAAATCTGATTGGATAGAAATATATACCACTTTAAGGAGAGCTATCCCATGTACTCATTTTTAGAAAACAGTGGAGGGAAGCTCTTGAAACAGGAAGCCCTAGTTTACCAATTTATTTTGCAGAAATTCTTGATACTATGTTTGCAGTATATCTAAAAGTAATGCTCCTCTATGTCTGAAATTTCATACTGAAGTATCCTCCTTTGTACTTTTTCCAACACCATAGGTTTCATCAGAATTGGTTTCACAAATTGGGACATGAGCATTTTCCCAAGGTGACATGTTTCAGGACTGTTCAGCATAGGGAAGTTATACGAACTAACATGTGTCACTGTTTCATCTTTAGGGTCTGAAACTTTTACCATAGAAAGTAAATTCCATTCCCTTTTTCGAACATCTTAAGAAATTTCATTTGTACATTCATATCTTGAGATATATCAATTCTCCCCAGGTGTCTTGTTTGGGGTGGAATCTTGGGATATGATCGAACCCTAATGTGGAGGAATCATATATCCTAGAATATAGAGAATATGAGGCTGAAAATTGGATACAATGTACATCAGTAATTTATCTTCAACCTATGAATGTTTCAGCACCTAATACTTCTCCAATATCAAGATATAGTGAATATACGAAAACTATCAGTTTCGGTATTTTAGAGGTTTTTCAGGCTTGAGGTCAAACTAGGGTTTGACTTTCCTGGAGTTTCACCCAACCAAAAATCTCAACCTAGGTATATAAAATTTGTTTTTGATGAGGAGAGTAATCCTATTCCGGGCTCACTCAAAAATTCCTCTTCTGTAAAAATCGTTAATTTCCTGCAGCAAAAACTGAGAATGCCCAGAATCAAATTTTGCTTCGATAGAAAGATGCACCCTTCAATGGAGAGTTAGGCTAGCATCCTTTTTCTGATGGATTGTGGAGAGAGACCAAGAAAGTAAGAATCCCTATCTTTTGTAAATGCACAATGTGTTCTTCTGAGGTTAGCTCGGATACCATGTTAGATTTTTATCATTTAAGCAATATGATCTTAGGATCTTATCTCAGAGAATAACATGCACAATGATAAACATAAGAGACAAGAGACACAAATAATTTTCCTCAGGGAAACCATAAAGGATAAAACCCCACAACTTCTTCACAGATAGAATGAGCACCAATGGAAGCAGTAAAACCCAAAGACAAAAAATATGATCTCCAATAGTTGTTCTCTCTCTCTCTCACTTGAGAGAGCTTCTCCTCTCTCACTCATGCACCCGAGTGAGTGAATGTGTGTGTGTGATAAATAGAGAGACTTGCTCTCTATTTATATTATTTATTTCACTTAATTTCCACTCCAATAAGTCAGCCTCACTTAACAATTACTTACTAGGGTAGAAATCTCTAGGAGAGTCTAATAACCCTAGTGCCCCACAACTATGGGGACTTTTCCCTCCGATCAACAAGGAGGGTTAACCTTGAATCAATTGTGGGGACTATTTCCTCGAATTACAATGGAGGGTTAACCTCAATGAATTTGCATGACTTGTTTACATTATTGAATCTCCTAATGGGAACATTATGGCATGACATGACTCAATTACATTACAGATACTTCTCGTAATAAACATCAAGGTAGAATACATAATATATACAAGTGAATACATTGCGTGTTGATGTATATGTAACTTCGGAATGTATTCTTCTATGTATTTTATATATTGTAACCCAATGTTTATTCTGGGATGTTTCTATTATGTATTTGAGTCATATTGTCTTACCCCGATGTTCCGATCGAGAGGATTATTAATGTAAACAAGTCTTGTCAAGTCATTAGGTAAGTCCCCACAGTTTCGGGTCACTTGGGTTATTATACACTAATTAAGGTGTAGGCTAGAGTAAGTAATTGTAAGTTAAGCCTACATGGTTGAGTGCACTTCAATTCAACAGAAGAATATAAATAGAGAGTGAGAGTCTCTCTATTTATCACTTGTGAATTACATCACTTGCTCTCTCAAGTGTGGCGCACCTTTGGAGAAGGAAATACTTTGGCTTGACAGAAGACAAAAGGCTGCTATTGTGCTGGGAGGTCATCTTATCGTTTTGGGTTTCACATCTTGTGGTGATACTATCTTAGAGTAAATTGAGGGGTTTTCTCCATTTATGGTTTCCCCTATCAAAACTCTTTGTGTCTCTTGTCTCTTGTGATGTGCTTATGTGATTGCTGTGCTTGTTATTCTCTTAGTGAAAAGATCTTAACATAATGCTAGCTTAAATGTTGAAAAACTAACATGGTATCAGAGCTAACCTGAGAAGAAGACATTGTGCAGCTACAGAAACTAGGGCTTCCTATTTTGTGGATCTTCCTCCACATATTTTCAGCAAAAGTATGCTAGGATGACTCTCCATTGAAGGGTGCATCTTTCTGTCGATGCAGAATTCAATTTCAATCATTTTCAGTTTCGATGTGGAAATTAGGGCTTTCTACAGAAGAGGAATTTTTGGGTGAGACTAGCATAGGATCGTTATCCTCATCAAAACTGAAATGTAGAGACCTGGATCAAGAAATTCGGTTGGGTAAATCTATGGGAAAGTCAAACCCTAGTTTTACCCCTAGCTAGGAGAAACCCTAAATACTAAAACTGCTAAGTTTTGGTACAGTCACTATATTCCTAGATTGGAGAAGTCTCAGAAGCTAAAACCTACGCGGGCCGAAGATAAAATCTTGATGAACATTGTGTCCAAAGGTCAGCCTCTGATTCTTTATATTCTGGGAGATATGATCTCTCCAAGTTAGGGTTCCATCCTTTTCCATAAATCATCCATAAACAGGACACCTGGGGAGATCTGCAATATCTTGGGCTGCAGAGGTCCAAATGGAATTCCTGAAGATGTTCCAGAAAGGGCATGGACCGTACCTTCTGTGGTCCGAATCTCATACTCAGAAGATGAACGAGTGACACGTGGCATGCCGTTCAACTTCGCTGTTTTGAACAGTCCTGTAACAGGTCACCTTGAAAAAAGGATCATAAATCCCAAATGGTGAAACCAATTCTGATGAAACCTATGGTGTTGGATCAGGGAAATGCGAGGTTACCTCAGTGATAAAGTTTAGACACATAGGATAAGTAATTTCGGATATATCACAGAAACAGTAACAGGAATTTCTGCAGAAGAAATCAGAAAATTAGGGCTTCCTGTTTCGGGAGTTTCCCTCCACTGTTTTCAGAAAAGGAGTACATTGGACAGCTCCATTTGAAGAGATATATCTGTTCATCCAATCAGATCTGAAAGATTTCAAGTTTTGAAAATTAGGTTTTCTGTGACAAACCCTAGATTAACGAACTCCGGGACAAGGACGGACACCTCAAATCGGTAAGATCTAATACTTTGCTATTTCCATTTGAGGTTCTCATTTCAATATGATATATCACATCAGCTTAGTTAAAAGCTTGCAGAAGTTGACAACTTCCAAACCTAGAAGTATATGATCTCTCTGAAGAAAATGAATTGGACACCTACATGAGTATGGAGGTTCCATTTTCAGAGGGAGATGAGGCCAAACAAGACATCATGCTCATGCTGCAAAGGATGATGAACCATCTAGAAAGAGATCTAGATATGAAAGTGAAGATTCTTCAAGCAAGGATGAATATGTTCTAATATCAGCTCTCATAGGTAACATTACTCATGGAAGTGATGATTGGCTTATAGACAGTGGAGCTTCCAAACATATGATGGGATTCAAGGAATCCTTTGTAAGACTATCAGAACATGAATCACCTCACAAGGTGAAACTTGTAGATGACTACCAATATCCAATAAAAGGTAGTGAGGAATCTTCATACAAGCTAGACTCTGGAATGCAGGTTGCATTCATAGATGGTCAAATCATCATGTGGCCAAAAGGAAAGACTATCGATGATGCGGTAGTGATTGGAGAACAAGAAGGAGGCTTGTATAAATTGAAGGGATATCCAGAACAAGCCTTGATCCATGACACAGTAGAGCCAAATGAGATTTGACATAGAAGGCTTGCACATGTGCATTACAGAGCACTACCTATTGCAAGCAAAGATGTTGAAGGTCTTCCAGAATTTCAAGCTATTTGAAGGGAAGAACAACTTGAAGCGGTAAAAGAAGCGGCGAAGAATGCAGAAGTGGTGATGGCCACCTTGAATGACCTCCCAGGATCGTAGAATTCATTCACT
>LPNX010709566.1:3443-39822 GCA_001517045.1 Pseudotsuga menziesii | reverse complement strand
CTGCATAAACTAGATTCATGGAGTGTCATGAGCATGTCCTTTGTAATTTTACCCGAATTGAGGATGCTGTTCTGTAAACTGGGTTTATATATATATATATATATATATATATATATATATGAACGAAGGCAGACATGCAAAGGCATACCATGGACATGTATTGTAGTTTTCTAAAGTGAAGAGGATAAGATCCAAGTGATATATGGATGAATGAAGGAAGGAAGGCAAAGGCATACCATGGACATGTATTGTATTTTCTAAAGTGAAGAGGATAAGATTGAAGTGATATTGTTATGGTTATGGTTAGTAACTAAAGTGAAGAGGATAAAGAGGATAAGATTCAAGTATTGTGGTTATTATAAATTTGATTATGTAGTTGGATAGACATTCTACATTTTGGATAAATTTTTGTGGGAATTTCAAGATAAAATATTTGTTTAAATTATGATTTTGTTTTCAAATTGTAAGTTTGATTGTAAAAATGGATTCAAGGTCCTTAAATATTGCCTAACACTTGGATTATGCAATTCCAACAATTTCACCTAGAGTTTGATTGGAAAAATCACTAGAAAAATAATCTAAGATGTAAAGTGTTTAGCCTAGACTTTTGATTATTAATATAGATCTATAGTCTTCCCCCTTCCGGACCCCCTAAGTCTTATGTATTAAATGAATAGTTTTATGCATGGATTTCAAGCTTGGTAGGGATTAGTTTCCTTCTAATTAAATATTCTTATTTGCATATCAAGTTTATTATTGCTAATGGAATGAGGAAGATGTTTGTTTTGTCTTTGTGTGCATATATTGAAGAGAATGTGGAGATATGAACATATTGATAAAGCTATCCATGTAATATAAGGAAACAACACGACTTACATAAATAGTAGGAGGGAATTTCTCTTTCATAGAATTGACAACTCCATTGGGGATACAACTCCTTGGTATCCCAAAGTGCTCCCATACATGCTCAAAGACCATGTGCATTTCTTCTTTTTCTTTGATGGTATTTTTATAAGGAAGGAGAATGCACATATTGTTGAATTTCTCAACTACCACAAATAAATTGTCATGACCCTTCCTAGTGGTTTGTAACCCACCCACAAAATCCATGGGAATGCTTTCCAAAGGTCGAGGGAGTGCATGTAAGGGATGGTAAAGAACTTTCTATTATTGGGCTTGTTTCTACAAAATAGAATGCATCGTTTAATGTACCATACTACATCTTGTTTTTTTAGGAAATACACATACCTTTGTAAGTTAGAAACTATATGTCCAACACCAAAATGCCATGCAAATTTAGAGGTCTATGCCTCTCTAATAAACTATGAACTTTCATCTTTAGGAACACAGAGCTGGTCTAACTTATTGAGAAACTCATTCTACATATGATAGTCAACCTTACTATCACCTTCCTCTACATGAAATTGGTTGAGTAGTTGTTGAAACACTTCCCCAAAGTCCTCATGGTCTATGTATCCCTCTTTGTATGCATCACCGGTAAAAGGTTTCATGCACATAAGAGTCCTTGAAAAGGTAATATTGGATTTGGGGAGCCTTGAAAGAATGTCTTCGAACTTATTGGTGTTTCCATTCTTATACTTGATGACAATATGGAACTGTTGCCAAAAACCCATCCACTTATAATGTATGGATTTTTGCAACTTACTCTAGGACTAGAATTATTGTAGTGGTCACTGATCTCTATGGATAGTGGTTTTTTTCTCATCATATAGTGATTCCACTTATGAACAACTTGAACTAGGGCATTGAGTTCCTTATCATAGGTAGGGTATTTTATTACTTTCCCACGAAACATTTTAGAATGATAGAATATTGGTTTACCTCCTTGCATCAAAACCAATCCCATGGAATGCCTACTTGTTGGAACATAATTCAATCTAGACCATAGGTTAAAACACTTTTTTTAAAGTTCCTAAGTGTTTAGATAAGTTGTTTCATTTATTTGGGATTTCTAGTGCATAGTCTAGTGTCTTGGACCCATATTTGTCCTCTTTTAACTATATTATACTATTATAGCGCTCTCTTTCCTACTTCACACATGGCACCTCGCAGAGACATAGTCATGGCTCAAGCTCAAGCATGTTGGAATGAAACATAAGTCTCAAGTCTCAGACCTGAATTCCAACCAATTGATGTCACTTTGAGGACTTAGCAATGGAAAAAACCCTAATACTAACAAAATACCACTTAGCACATTCAGAGGGAAAAATATCTCAATGCACCTTGCTTGACCTCCTACTTGAATCTTGTGTTAGAGGCACTTTCCTAGAATTACTTCTTGTTACTTGTGAATTTTCCCTCCCTAGTGCAATTCTATTTAAGTTTTGAATCCCAAGAGAGTTTTATACACAAACTAATCCCAATACCCTAGCATTCACTAATGTATGTTTTCTACCAAAAACAATTGTCTAATTGATTTTAACTATGCATTTGTTTTAGTGGATTTATTGCTCAAGGAAAAATGGAGTGCATATTTGATGGTGTTATTGACTCAACTAAATAAAACCAATGATTTCTATCTAAAGGAAGTAAAGAGAAATATTCATGAACATCCAAAATCACAATGCACACAACCTCAATACAAAAAATAGTTCCAATGATGCACACAAGATATTTACAAATCAAGATTCAAAAACTTACTCCAAAATGTTCAAGGAAATGCAAGTGTTATTATTTTTACTTTCTGTCTTTCTAATAACAATAATAAAAGAAATAAAACAAGATTGAAATCCCTCACTCAAATAATAAATTACTATCGAATACCAAAGGTATGCCGAAATTACTATAGTTTATAAAAGAAATAAAACAAGACTAGATTTTGTTTCTTCAAATGCTATGAATCAAACAAAATATATTAAAGAAATTCTCATATAACCAATAAGATAAACTAAAAAGTAAGACTTGGAAAGGATACTCTAACAAGGTTTGGAAAGGATACTCTAACTCACTCAAATGGTAAATAATGTTTAAATCCTTGAAACAAACTTGAAAATGAATATGAAGAGCAATTTGTTCTTTAACTTTTATAAAAATAAATAAATATGAAACAAAATATTCTAATGACATTCACTAAGAAGTTCAAAAAATATAGCGCAAAATCCTTTCTTCTCAAATCAAGAATATGCAAAGTTTTGTTTGGTTTCCATAGTAATTGCACTCACAAGAGGGTAAAATAACTCTTGAACATGTAAACAACGTCTTACGAATGCTACAATAATCAAATATAATCACCCTTTTTTCAAATGAGGAAACACCCCATAAACAAGAAACTCAATAAGCTTGGATCCTCTTAAAAATAGTTAAGAAAATATCAAAATAAAATGAAATCACTAACTTAACAAGGTTAAATTGAACTGAAAAACTCAAGTACAACATATATTTGATAGTCACCTCCTACCAATAAACCAAATCAAGGAATTTTCAATTCTAGTCACTTCCTTTGTCTAGGTTAGAGTGTGACTTAGATAAGAGGGGTTGCACTTGAAGAATGGTCTAGGTACGACCAAGTAACTTTGATATACATAAAGAGGGTGTGGCCAAACAATAAAAGAGGGTAAAATGATTATATTGATCCATATTTGATATATATGACATGTTTAACATCCCAAATCAACATATGAAACAAAGGCACATGCAAACCAACTTCCATATTCAAAATGGAACAAGGTAAACTCAAGATCTAAGGGAAAATAAAATAGACTCATCCGCAGTAGTGTTGGGAATTCTGTTGATGATGGAAAAATCCCTCCCGTGTATAGGTGATATCCCCCTTAGGTTTTTCCTTAACCCAATATAGATAAGGTGGATAGAATTAAAGGATTCCCCACTAGATATAACCCTTAATCCTATGCATAGAATAGAGAGGAGTATGATGGTTTTCCTTTGTGTAGTATGAGATGATGTAGCTCCAATAAATATTTTCTTCATTTCCTAAACACCTGCTACCCATAGACAATAATATAAGAAAAAAATTTCTCCGACCTACTTAAGCAACATGAATAATAAAAGGATCTAGATCTAATCTAATTAACTAAAGGAGTAACTAGATCTACTATCAATGTCCATAAAATGAAATTTACACAATAAATAGGGGGGAACCATATAGATCTATATTGATAAAATGAAAATCAATACAAACATGTGCCCATACATTGAGTTATATGGCTCATTTTTAATAGGAAAACCAATTTCAAGGGTTACAAAGGTAGTGTTAAGGAACGACAAGCATAATGGATCTCCTATATACCCCAGGGATGGAAAACAATGGTATAAAAACAGGGATAATGTTAAATATATTTTAAATGCATAAAATGAGTATTGGTATTGGTCATCCCATATGAACAATTGATCTATTTTGAGAAGACACATGAAACCTTTATCTATTTCAGTATAATTAAATATAAATATTCTATGGAAGTTTGCTTTCCCTTATAGGATTTGAAGTTTTCTTTCCCTTTCTCATGTTCAACTATACTAATATCAATGCCTAACATTTATTCATATGACCAATTGAACACATCACATAACTCGTTGAATAGAGAAATGTATTGCACGATTTACTCTGAAGAGTGATTGTACCTATATTGAATTTTCACAATGCCAAGCTTTATGGATTGGTTTTCAAAATATTTTCCAAATTACCTTTTGAATGCACATTGTGTGTTTCAAGATGATATTGGTACCTTTGAATATCATCACGAAGGGTAAAGTTTTTAGGATTAACATCTAATGATTGTCTTCAAAAGCACCAGTTTTGAGATTAAAATCCAAGGATAACTAAATATCCAAAAAAATCAAGCTTTTCTCCCTAAATGAACTCAAGAAAATGAGGATTATTCCAAGTAACAACTTCACAAGTCTGTAAGAAGCCATGAGAGTGAGAATTATTCACTATCTTTCCACAAATTCATCTTTGATTCATTCACTCTTCAAGTTTCATTCCATTCTTCCATTGAGAAATTAAGGACATTCCTTCTTACTTCAGTCATCCATATTGGAGGTACTAAGGGAAGCATTTGAAACACCCTATGCAAAGGATTGGAGACCATCCTATCACCTTCAAACTAATTCAATGGTGTAAACTATGTAAGCCTGGTAAATATCAAAGATAAAATAATTCCTTATATGTTGAAATGCCATTTATGCATGATTTGTGAGTAATTTAGTGTATCTTGATGTCTTTATAATATTTATATGGACTTATTTTTCTTTGATAATACTAATAATGTCTTTTTTCTAAGCTTGTGGGCCTTACATTGTGGTTTTTCTAACCCTTGTTGCATAAATCCACCAACATATGGTGTTCTAGTAAGAGTTGGGGTAGATGCAATTATTAGTTGTAGAAGTGAATATTTCTCCATGAAGATTTGAAATACACTTGAATGAATAGCGTAGGTTTACATTACTCTTGTATGATAATCCTATGACTAATATATTTTGGAGACAACATTGGCTAAGCACTGAGGATTTGGATTAGATGGTATATAGCCATAGTGTTGGAATTGATTCTTAATTGAGCTTAGAGATAAATATATTTGCTTGAGTGATGATGTTAAAAAGATTGTTTCGGTCTAAAACAAGGAAGGAGGTTCGTATTCTACAAAATTGGGGTATATAACATAAAATTATTCAGTTGCTTTGGATACTTGTTGGTGGTGGAAACAATTATGGATGGTTGAGGCACCTCTTAAGAGTGTATTTTCCTTGGGAAAAAAATATTATTTGGTAGGGAATAATATGTTTTATTTTGAGTTGAATGAGAAGATATTTAACCTTTATGACATACCACTAGCTTACTTTATAATTCAAGAATCCGGTTAGAAGAAATAATTAATGAACTACACTATGGGGGGTTTTGGACCAATATTCATCCAAACGAAGGTTGCATCTATGGAAGGAAACTATTTATTCTTAGATTTTTTACTTTAATTCAATTTGATTAGGATCTTTAACTGAAATAATAACAATAAAAAAAGGTACACAAGACACAAATATTTTCCTCGGGAAAACCATAAAGGATAAAACCCTGCAAACTTCCTCATAGATAGATTCATCACTAATACAATATCAAAAAATGAAAAACTCAAAAATAAGAAGTCTTCTGCATCTCTCTCTCTCTTTCTCCTCTACCAAAATTGTCCTCTCTCTATTTTCATGTTAACTTGAGTGAGTGAGTGTTTGTATAAATGAGGGATGGAGCCTCCCTATTTATACCCTTCAAGTCAATTGACCTAAAACTTAAGCAGGTCGAACTCTTGACTTAGAAGGGTCGACTTCTCCAAGGGAGACTCGAAAATACAATTTACTTTATTTATCATGAAGATTGTTCCCTGACTTACAATGGAGGATTTACCTCAATTACCAAACATAATATTGAAATCCTGAAAAAAGGAAAAACATCTCTGATGGGGGTACAATAAACATAATATATTTTGAAGTTACACTTACAACAACACTCCCTCTTAACTAGGAATGTATTCTCTCACCACAGTCATAAACACTCTGGGTACATGATCATCATTGGATCATGAACGTCGCTGCTATCGTAGTCCTCATTTTGTCGATCATTGATTAGTGACATCTTCTGAATCTATCTGTCATATAAAGTTTCTACACATCAAGCCCTATTTCATGTTGGATGTAGGCCTAGCCCACTTCTAGGTCTTCATCGTCTCCATGAGAAAGGAATCACGTAGGTAGAAACCATGACCATCCATTACATTTCCATAGAAATCATTTGTTTCTCCTACCATTATCTCATCATATCTAGATCATCTAATCATTACACATAAAGAGCAGCCCAGATGCATAACTCATGTCTAACAAATCATCTAGTACGTCTCCCACTAGTGAGTATATCCTATATTCATTATGTCTCTTAGCAGTCAGCTTGCATCTACTATCATGGGAGAAAAACCAAGAGCACTCTAGATTCATTATGTCCCAAGGACCACGTGCATATTCCACCATGCGATAACTAGCCCAGGTGAGCACCAAGTGTATTTGTTGACCATAGGACCTCTCATTGTCTCCATCATGGGAGAATATCCAGGAGCACCCAAGGTGCATTATGTCCTAATGACCACCTACATCTTCCACCATACAAGAACCATCTCTTATGCATCTACGTCTTTCGGTGAACCTTTTATTGTCTCCATCATGGGAGCACTTATAAGAGCACCCCATGTGCATTATGTCCCACGGACTACCTGCGTCTTCTACCATGTTAGAACCATATCTAGTGCATCTGCATTTTCTAGTGAACCTTTGATTGTCTCTAGCATGGTAGAACTTCTAGGAGCACCCCAAGTGCATTACATCCTGAGGAATACTTGTGTCTTCCACCATGTGAGAACCATCTCTAGTTCATCTGTGTCACTCCCTCTTTCTAGGGACCTTGATATGGATGACACCAAGTCTCTTTTTGAAGTATTCAAACTTCACTATGGCTAACAGCTTTGTCAATACATCGTCTATCTACTCGTATACAGGTCATCTCATAATCAGGAGCACACCTCATGTCCAAGGGTCATGAAAAGGAAGGTGATATGGCATTCGCTACAGGTGAAGCTACAGCAAAATATGTTTGTTGGATTGAAGAAAGAACTCATAGAAGTTGAGTCTGAGATGGAGGTTTCATATTGTGAACATGAACAAGGTCCTTTACTTGGAGAGTATAATGAAGTAGAAAAAGAGAGACCGAATGAGAGTCTCATGAATTCAGTAAATAGTACAAATCTACTTATGGAGGAGATAATTGCGAGGCCAAATGAGACCAAAAGGTTTTATGTTTTTTAGATTGATGATTTGTTTGTGATTACAGGTTTTGTTGCAGATGATGGGAAACCTTTTGAAACTGTCTTAAAGCTTGATAAATTCAAATATGATGAACTCTCAAATGAGGAAAGGTATGAAGTATTGCAGCAAAAGGAACTCATTGATGAGTTGTTTGATGGAGGAACACAATCAGTTGAAGATGATATGAAGATAAAGGAAGAAAAACAAATGCGCAAAGACATTTCTACAAGCAAAAATCAAGATTGTATTCTAATGAAGGAGAGAGTTGAAGAATATCCTTGGACTTTCATGAAGTCCGAAGAATTAGGTGATAGTGAAAGGGATATGATTTTGTGTTCATACCAACACAACAAGAGGATGTTAGAGAACATATCAAAAAAATAATATGCTGATAAGAGGGTCAATGGGAGATAAAAATTTCAATATTTTTGAAATTAATGAATTGTGTATATTTGCAGGAATAACATGTGATGGACCTTGTGAGGTTGTTCCAGAGGTAAAAGAAGAAGAAGGAGAGTATCCATGTATTCTTGACATGGATCAAAGCCAAAATTTTGTTCTAGGATTGAATGATGAGATGACATAGTATCGTGGAGATAAACAAAAGAGAACACTTACATATTTGGATAGTGGTGTTGCTAACAGACAGGGAAAGAAATATGTCATGACATAAGAAGAGACTATATTGTCTCAAAAGGGAAATCAATATATAAAAGAACTTGTTGTTGCAGAGTTGGTTAATGAAGAAAAAGGAATATTTTCTAACCTTAGAAAATATGATGAAGAGTTAGAAATGTTAGAAGATTGGTTGATCAATCCAAGGATTGATAATGATGGCTACTTAATGTTTGATCACAACATTATAAAAATAGAAGGTCAAAACACTGAATTATTTTATAATTTAGTGGATAGAAGCAGAGAGTCAAGAGGAAAGCAGTAGTTTCAAGAGAAGAAGATGTAGGTGTACCAGCCAATGGATAGAATGGACATGGAGATTGAAGAACTAAGGCTGCTGATGGTGAAGATGTATCAGAGAAGGCGTGAAGAAAGAATGAATATTTACATCAATAGAGAAAATAGACATAACAGTGGCAGAAGAAAGATGACATATGAATATTGTAGAAGCAAGGCTAATGGATCGAGCATTTCAACTAAAAACTTGGAAACTAGGAGAACTAAATATGACAAAGACATAACAACATGATGAGATGGATGATCATATTCATAAAAAAGTTTGGTATCCAGGCATACTGAAGATGGAAGGTTATGACCAGGAGCTCATATTTATTTCTTCCTGGGGAGTCTGATGCAAGAGCATCCTTCTGTCCATTCAAATTCCAAGATCAATTCTTGACCAAACCTAGAAGGGGTATTCAATTATGAATTGATGGTCTTCGAACAATCACATTGTGATTAAAATTACGTAAAATATGTGATTCTAGATGGATAATGATTCAATTGGGTGAGTTGCTAGGTGAGCGATGATTCATTGATGAGTCATGTAATAGAACTCTCATCTAATGGAAGCAAGTCATAGGATAGGTTTGATAGTTTGAGTTAATTAAGCAAGTTGTTGAGTGTATTGAGGATCTGAACCAGAATGGTTCATAAATACTGTGTGTATAAATATGTAATCCTACAAGGCATAGAGAGAAAAAAGAAAGAGAGAATAAGAGTAGAAGAGACAAAGATACAGAGGTGAGTAGGTCCCGTAGGAATCAAGCAAGGCCAATAAAAGATGGATCGGGCCTAAGGATATCAAAACACAGGTTCTAAGACAAATATGAATGTATAGTTTCGGTGTGTGAATCAAAAATCCTATTTTGACATAATCTCTATGTAAATTCAATTTTGTCTAAGTGTGTGATTTCATGAATTGAATGTTTGTTTAAATCCTCTGGTAATGATTGATAAGCTTGTGTGTGAATTCACGATTTTTGAGAGAGAGTGAAATAGAGATTGATTGATCGATTCTCTGATAAATCGAATGAGGAATTTGATTAATAAGACTTCCTAAATGGATTTTTATCTCAAATTAACCTTTTTGTAGGTTTTGGATCTATAGATCGATCACTGTAAGGATCGATGAAAACTGGAGTTTAAAGTATGTGTAGGTGTGGATGGTCGAGATCGTGATAGAAGCCGATCTACAACTGTGGTTGAATTCCAGAAATGGGAATTGTGGCCAAGATACTCCTAAACCAATTGCCCATAAAACTTAAGATCATGCGGTGGAGATAGATCTTGGATAACATCAACGGTCATAGTTAATTTCTGCAACAAAGGGGCATAGATCCATAGAGTTAGATATTTATATGAATCTGGATATTGATCAATGATTGAGGTCAAATCTACAAGGATCGATGGTGTGGAAGAGTGAAGTGCAGAAACTGGGAAAGTGGAAAAGTGCAGAAACCCAGTTTTTGAAAATTGATAAGCCGAGTTTTGCAATCTGAACTGGAAAAGTGGAAAAGTGTGGAAAGCCAGTTCTAAAGTTGACAAGCCGAGTTCTGCAATCTGAACCAGAAAAGTGGAAAAAAGTGTGGAAACCTAGTTCTAAATTTGAAAAGACGAGTTTCACAACCCGAACCAAAAAAGTGGAAAAGTGTGGAAACCCAATTTCAAAAGTTGACAAGCCAAGTTCTGCAACCCACTAAAGTGAAAGGATTTGATCGGTCTGCTAAAGTTCAGAGATCGAAAATGTTGAAGTTTGCAGAAAGGAAAGAATTGCAGACCAATCTTGGATAAATGGTTTTTGGAGACTGTTTGGAAGAACCCAGTCTGCACAAAAGAGGTTAGACAGTTCTCTAAGATGTTTAAGAAAAATTTAAGGTCTTTTAGTTTTTAGTGCTCTCGGTTTTGAGGTTTGTAAATGAGAAGTACCATCACAATAAGTGTAACAATTGCATGCATGTTGACATTTTGATTATTGTTATCTCGATGTTTCCCTATTTTGTATGACAAAGGCATTGGTATTGATGTATAATAAAATAAAAAAATTTATTCAATTGCGTTTTCAATGTTATTGTCAAATGTTACATGTGAAATGGGACATCGGTAATTAAATGCATGGATAATTAAATATTACAATAGATGTTTGCATCTATGATATAATAAATTTATCCAAACAAAGCAAATAATTAAAATTAAAATGAATATTATTATAAAAAAATTTCAATATCAAATAAATAATGTAAATAAAAAATCATATATATATATATATAACGCCAGTATCCATTCTTCAAAGAATCACGTGCAGTGATTTTAATAATTAATGTCTCTTTGTTGTATCTCCCCAAACACTAATAAAATTCACAAAACCAATCATTAAAATCGATATATTTGGCTTCAGTGTGAGTAACCATTATTCGGAGAATCATATCTGGTGTTTTTGGTAGTTGATGACACACTAGTGCATCTACTCGAATTAGACACATCGATATGTCTATGTGATTTCTACGCACCAGTTTAGTTATGTAAATTAAATGCATAGTTAAATTTTAAATTAAATATTCTCACTTGGAAGACGACAACACCAGTGTGTTTTCAATTGTTTTTCACACTGGTGCATATCATTGGTTTATACGCACAATATGCTCATATTAAAAAACCGTGTCGAAAAAGTAAAAAAATGATTGTATGGTGTTTACGATGTAACATATTGCATCAGTGTGTTTTTTTATGTATGAAACCATCAGTGCATATAGTAGATATGTTAGCACTGCTACAATGTTGGATTTATGTTATTTTCATTGCTCAATGTGTTTGAATACACCGATGCATATACTTCACATTGTACAAAATTGATGTGTTGTGTTATGAAATGCATCTATGCACTTATTTTGAACGAAACACATTGATAAAAAAATCTGCTAAAACATCTGGGCACCAAGTTTTTTTAGTTATAAAATATATGTGTTAGAACATTCGCTACTATTGGAGGAGGTTGTAGTGAAGGTTTTTTTAATTTTTTTGCCAATCCTGTAACATTAAAAGCCTCTATTATGACCTCCACTACAGGCTCTTTTCCTTGTAGTAAAGAGGGTTTTATTTATACTTGAAAACAATATGTACAAAACATTCTAACTTTAGACTATCCATTCATGTTTCAAACTATTTCTATCTTCAAGGAATCTACATGATAAACATAGGTATTTTCTAACCTGACTATTGAGAGGATTCCATGTGATGATATATCAAATAGACTAGTCTAATCTAAGTGAAACTATCATTATTTATCTCTTGATGAGTATATTTGTAACACTAGAGTTGTTACAAATATCTTAATCATGTATTCATTTCCACATCAGATATTTTTTAACAAAGCCATCATATTTTTGTCTTTAGTAGCGACCATCCATTCTGCAACTTCTACAACATTCAACTTGTTCCACAATGGTTTCCTACAGTCATACTCAAAAGGGTAATTAGAAGGTATATAATCTCCTCATTCTTCATTCAAAATGAAGGAAACACAAATACAAATACCTATTATCAAAACTGTGATTATTCAATCCAAAATTTCTTTTGATGGTGACAAAAATAGTACAAAGGTTTGATAAAGAAGGTATCAAAATAATGGAATTTTTGAACCCGAGAAAAATTTGCACCAATGCCATACCTTAAGGCATCACATTCCTTAATAAAAAATTTTTTTAAGATAGGTGTGGCTAATATAAGACTTGTACACATCCATTTTGGGTTTTTCAAAATCTTTAGTTTCTTCTTGAGGCCAAGAGAAAGACTTATTTTTCAATAACCTTATTATAGGTGTTGTTATTTTACAATAATTCTTGATGAACTTATAATTGTATTATGGAAATCCTAAGAATCCTCTAAGATTCTTCAAGGTTTCAGGATTTGACCTTTCCATGATAGTCTTAATTTTGTTAGGGTCCAATTTGACACCTTCATTAGATACAATATGACCAAAATATTTCAATTTTGGTACCCCAAAAGCACAGTTAGAAAGATTGGCATATAGTTGGTTCTACTCCAATAGTTATACGAACTTGTCAACATGTTGCACATGCTCCTCGCAATATTTTCTGTATATTAGTATATCATTGAAAATATTAACATAATTTTTCTATGGAAGTGTTTAAAAATAAAATTAATCAATATTTGAAATGTGTTTCCTTGCATTAATAAGGCCAAATGGAATCACTAAAAATCATAATGGCCTTCATGTGTTTGAGAGGTTGTTATCAAATTGTCTTCTTTCCTCATTTTGATTTGATGATATCCAAAATGTATACCCAAATAACTAAAGAAAAATTATCCCTAAAATTCATCTAGTAATGGATCAATGATAGGATTACGAAACATATATTTACTGGATGTACTGCTACGAAACTCCTTACATAAGGTCACGGGTTTGAAACTGTTTAGGTACTAGCTTACAATAAAAATAAAAATAAAAATAAAATGGGTGATTAAATATTCAACATCATCATTTACAATAATTGGTGTGATTATGTATTAATATGGTTCATAGGTGGCCTATCTATATCAAAGCTAAATATTGACTAATTACCAATGGATTGGTGAATCCCATTTTGAGAAGTATAAAACGAGCATAGATCCAAATCCTAGGCTCTATCAAACGCCGAGATGGATCAAATCTCTCGAGGTGCAAACCTATTCTTAGGTATCCATCGATTTGATTCAAACCAAAAGACAAATATTTTTATTTAAGGTTCACATATAATAATATTATTATTAATATTTAATATTATTTATGGCTAACATATAATATTTTTTATTATTTTTTATTTTGTTAAGAACGAACATTACAACATTTCCATGTATAGGGTTTTAAAACCATATGCAAGGCCCTCCTACAACCATGGGTTGTTTAGGAGGCCTTGCACATGGTCTTAAAACCATCTGTAAGGTCCTCATAAACCATGTACAATAAAACCATGAGTTATTTAGGAGGCCTTGCACATGGTTTAATAAAAACCATGTGCAAGGCCCTCCTAAACTATGTACAATAAAACCATGGGTTGTTTAGAAGGCCTTGCAAATGGTTTTAAAACCATGTGCAATGCGAACATTTTTTTGTGGATAATTATTGTTATTTATTATTATTTTGTTAGGTAGGAACATTACAACATCTCCCCCATATTGTGTTTTTTTCTTGACCAGCATATTTTTTTTACGGATAATTAAACTTTTACTTTTTTATTGTTTTGTTAGGTAGGAAGATTACAATATCTCCCCCATATTAGATTTTTTTGTGGCCGACATTTATTTTGGCCTATAATTAGAAAATTTATTTTTTATTAATAAAAATAACGTAATGTAACGTTACAAGATCTCCCCCATACTGGGCTGTAAAGCGCCTCTCAGCACAATAATTGATTGCAATTTTCCTAAGATCAAAATACTATTTTTAAACATTTTGATTCAAGGTAGGAGGGATGAGGGCTACCTCTTGCAGCATGACATTCGACGAATCCCTTTGCTAGCTTATATTTTTTATTTGCAGCTCCTAATTTCCTCCATTAAAATGACACATTCATCTACAATACCCACTTCCACTTCTAAAAAAGAAACTTTAAGGAATAAGAAATATATCTAATTGCCTACCAATTGATTATCACAAAAAAAATTTGGGGGGAATTAAATCAATTCATATTAACTCAAAAAGTGAAAAGGAAGGTGACATGGAATTCGCAACAGGTGAAGCTAGATCTAAAGATATTTGCTGGATTAAAGAAATAACTCATAGAAGCTGAGTCTGAGGTGGAGGTTTCATATTGTGAACTTGAACAAGGTCCTTTACTTGGAGAGGATGATGAAGTAGAAAAAGAGAGACCAATTGAGAGTCTCATGAATTCTATAAAGAGTACAAATATACTTATGGAGGAGATGACTATGAGGCCAAATGAGACCAAAATTTCTTATGTTTTTGAGACTGATGATTTTTTTGTGATTACAAGTTTTGTTGTAGATGATGGGAAGTGTTTTGAAACTATCTTAAAGCTTGTTAAAGTAAAATATGATATACTCTTAAATGAGGAAAGGTATGAATTATTGCAGGAAAAGGAACTCATTGATGTGTTGCTTGATGGAGGAACACAATCAATTGAAGATGATATGAACATAAATGAAGAAAAATAAATATGCAAAGACATTTCTACAAGGAAGAATCAAGACTATATTCTGATGAAGGAGAGAGTTGAAGAGTCACCTTGGAATTTCATGAAGTCTGTATCATAATATATTTTGAATCTACATTTACAACAACACTTCCTCTTAACTAGGAAGGTATTCTCTCACCATAGTCCTAAACACTCTGGGTATATGATCATTTTGGATTATCAACGTCATTGATGTTGTAATCCTCATTTTGGTGATCATTGATTAGTGACATATTCTGAATATATCTGTCATAAGAAGTTTCTACAGAGAAATCCCTATTTCATGTTGGATGTAGGCATATCCCACTTCTAGGTCTTCATCATCTCCATGAGAAATCCATCACGTAGGTACAACCCAGGACCATAAATTACATTTCCATAGCAATCATTTACTTCTCCTACCATTATCTCATCATATCCAGATCATCTCATCATTACACACAGAGAGAAACCCAAATGCACAACTAATGTCCAACAAATCACCCATGTCTACCACTAGTGGGTACAACTCAGGTTCATTATGTCTCTCAATAGTCAGCTTATGTCTACTATCATGGGAGCACAAACAGGAGCGCTCTAGGCACATTATGTCCCAAGGACCACGTGCGTATTCCACCATGCGAGAATTGGCCCACGATAAAACCAAGTATCTTTATTGACCAGAGGACCTCTCATCATATCCATCATGGGATGATATCCAGGATCACCCCAAGTGCATTATGTCCCAAGGACCACCTACGTCTTCTACCATACAAGAACCATATTTAGTGCATCTACATCTTTCGGTGAACCTTTCATTGTCTCCAGCATGGGATCACTTCTAGGAGCACCCCAGGTGCATTACGTCCCAAGTAATACCTGTGTCTTCTACCATGTGACAACCATATCTAGTGCATATACAAAGTTTTCATGAAACTTTCAGTCTCTCTAGCATGGGAGCAGTGCCAGGAGCACCCCAAGTGCATTATCTCAAGGACTACTTATGTCTTCCACCATGCGAGAACCATCTCTAGTTCATCTATGTCACTTCCTCTTTCTATGGCCTTCAATATGGATGACACCAAGTCTCTCTCTAAAGTATTCAAACTTCACTCTGGATAACAACTTGGTTAATACATCATATATCTCTTCTTCTGTTGTCACATACTGGAGCTGCGCTGCTCCTCTCTACACCATATCTGAGATAGAGTGATACTTGATCTCAATGTGCTTCAACATGTCATGGAACCCCAGGTTCTCTGACAACTTCATGTAACTTGGGTTGTCGTAAAAGATAAAAGTCACCTCTAACTTGAGATAAAAAAAAATCATACAGTAGCTTCTGAAGCCATACTATGTCACAACTAGTTGAACAGGCTACATCATACTGTGCTTCAATTGTACTCAGCACCATGCATGACTATTTCCTTCTAAACCAGGAGATAATACCAGATCCCAAACTGAATCAACATCCTAAAGTGTTATTCCTATCTATGGCATTTCTTTCCCAATCTGAATCAACATAACCATGCAGGTTAATCTTATGATTAGCTTAATACTTGATCCCATACTCAATTGTACCCTTCAGGTACCTAAATACATGCTTTGCAACAATCAAGTGAACATGTCTCATATCCATCACAAACTAGATCAGGGTATTCACAGCAAAGCATATGTCTATCCTTGTGTTCGTTAGGTACATCAACAAACTAATCATCTGTCGATACATCGTGGCATAAAATTAATTTGATGAAGCATCACATAATAGATTCAAGTTCCATGCCATTGGTGTGGCCATTTCCTTGTAGTTCATCATTCTGACCTTTTCAAAATCTCTACTGCATACTTTCCTTGAACAAAGAAAATATCCTTTGGATTCTTCCACACCCAAGAATCATGTCAATATTCTTGAACTCTAATATTTTATATAGTCACTTGCTTTGAAGCAGAGCACCATCCTCCCTCTACATTTTGTACTCTATGTATCGGAACATTCTATACTATACTAACATGTAGCCTCATCTACTAGTGATATATTGTATACCTCTATGTCATCTCTAAAGGTCACTGGTTACCAAGATCCTCCATCTCAAACTTTGTTGAAAGTTATTCTAGCACCCATCTATGAATTTCTCATTCTCTGTAGGATTCCATCTTCAACCCTATAGAAAAGGTTGATATCTCCATCATTCTACGTGATCCTCATGTAATTGTATGTGTTGTCCCATGGGGTGCCTTCTGAGCCTGTACAAAGACTTTATTTAAATTGCACACATGATTTTGTTTATCACGGGTCTCAAATGTGAGTGTCTTCTCTACGTTCGCTTCTTATTCAACTACACCATTCAAGAATGTTGTCTTGATGTCCATCTGGTGTACCTTCCATTTAATTATTGCATCCAATGCAAGTATAGATATGATGGAAATGTATCTTGCTACAATTACAAATTTCTCCTCATATTTTATGCCTCCTTTCCAGGAGAAACCATGTGTCACAAATCTTGACTTGTGTTTTTCAAATCTACCATCTACAACATCCTTGATTGTTGTATATCCACATGAAAGACACTACAGATGTCCCTTCAAGTATTGGAACCACATCTATGATATCATTCTCCATGATCTACTAGTACTCTTTGCTCATAGTCTTCTTCCATTTCTTCTCGGCTTCTTCTTCATAGCTGGAAGGATCTCTATCATTTCTGTCACACAATAGTGCCACATAGATGGAGTGTGTCCAAGGAATATTACTTTCTATGGAAGTCCCATCATACTTTTCTTCATCTTGGGTGACCTCTCATGCCCAATATTGTCTTCATCTCTTCAGGTGGATCTACCACTCTCTATGTCTTGGTCATATCATGATTCTGATATTCTTCTAAAGCTCTTTCTTATGTCATGGTGAATCTGATCCTGGGAGCTTTAGGTTCCTCTTCATGTACATTGTTGGAGTGAATCTTCTAGATGAACCATCATAAATTTTTATTTGGAACAAGTATCAACCTTCTTTTCTTGTAGGTGATAGTAGACAATCTTTCCTACAAGTCAAATTCAGTTGCATGATTAGAACCATTTCACATTTTTCAAAACATATTAGTCATGAAAATTTATTATGCACAAAGACATATGTCACATAGTCTTGTAACTATCTTAGCCAATGCAACATTTATCCATATCCCATATACATACGTTAACTTTCTAGATCATTCCTTCTCTACCAGAAAATTATTAAGAGTGAGTAGTACTCCCAATATGTCAGCAAAGAGGTTTCATTATAGATAAGCAGCAATGGAATGTTGTATATCACCATAGGATACTTACCCATCACATGCAAGTTATTATTATGTGATTCATGAATGCAAACATCCTAAAATGCATAATTCATTTTCTAAATATACGAATATAAATATATAAACAATATCATATGACAATTCAAATACTTACCTTTGTTTTTTTGCTTGGTGTACCCCCTCTTTATCCTTGTCTTCTTGTAGGAATTACAGGATTCTTTGAAAGTGTGCTCTACTTCATCATCGGATTATGAGGATCTGTGTCTGTCTTGCTCATGTTGAGAAATTATTCTATACCATAGATCACATGGGACTGTGCATTGGTTATGAATATGAATTTCACTTCTTGATTCACAATTTCATCCCTTCTTATCCAAATACTAATATGGATAAGAGATTATTCTTTATCATGGGTTGAATCCTTCTGGATCAAAGTATATAGTCCTCATCACTTGAGGAATATCCTTTTTTTATTTTCCTTTTTGGATCACCCTCTTCAGCAATGTTGGCATGATGTTTCTTCATGTTATACTTCTTGTCGGAGGAACCTTTGTTTTTGGGACAATCTCTGGAGTAGTGTCCCTTCTCATCACACCCATAACATATAACACTAGATAGATCTCTTCTGGGTATCCTTTGTCTTTTTTTATGGTGGTCCTCCCTCTTGTTGTGGTTTCTTCTAGTGTGAACCCTGAGAAATTGATCATAAATTTATCCCATCTTCTCTTCTCTTGTTATTAGTCGAGCTTCTTCTTGGGGGCATTCTTCCCAAAGTCTGTTGAAAGTGATCAACTTCTTTCTAGAATGTATTCCTTGAATGAATGAATCCCATGATCTTAGGAGACCATTCAAGGTGTTCCTAAAAATCTCTCTTTCTTCTACCTTTTCTTCAACTACTTTGAGTTGTTCCTTCATTTGAGCAACCCTCGTGAAGTAGGATTGCATGGTCTCTGGATTTTGTATCCAGAGACCATGCAACACCTCCTTAGGAGTCTTGAAGGATGAAACATGAGAAATGAGTTGATTTGTAATAGATTCTGCAATGATTCTCTTGGCCTTGACCAAGTTCTTCTTATGGATAGCCTTATCTTCGTCTCCCTCTGGTGCTAGAACTTCCTAATTACTATAGTTTTCCATGTAATTGTCTTCAAGGATAAGAGAGATATTATAATTCCATGCTCTAAAGTTGTCATCTCCCCCAAGCTTATCATAAAGTTGGGTGGGGTCAGTCATTTTGAAATGAGAACCTCAAATGGAAATAGAATATATTTAGATCTGACAAATTTGAGATGCCTAGCCTTTTTTTGAAGATGAATGACGTAGGGTTTGTAAGAGAAACTTTAATGTTCCAAAGTAGGAATTTAAAAATTCTATTTGGATAGGAATATGCACCTCTCCAAAGTGAGTTTCGTGATGTACTCATTTTTCCATTTTGATAGAGGAAAACCCCAAAATCTTGATGCCCTAGTTTTCTCTCGACACTAGGGTCTCGGTAAAAAATGTAAATTATTCAAATTTGATTCTACTTCCTCCAAAATATTCCCCCCTAGGGATATTTATCCTAACCTTGTTTTTATGATAATATTTGGAGAGAACACCTTGAACTAGGAAGCCCTAGTTTCTCATTGTTGCACAATATCTTCTTTGAGAGTGGTTTTGATACCATGTTAGATTTTTTACTTTAATTCTATTTGATCAGGATATTTAACTGAAAAAATAACAAGCACATCAAGATATGCAAGACATAAATATTTTCCTCAGGGAAACCATAAAGGAGAAAACCACACAAACTTACTCAGAAATAGATTCATCACTAATACAATATCAAAAAATGGAAAACCCAAAAATAGGAAGTCTTATGTAGCTCTCTCTCTTTTTCTCCTCTAGTGAACTTGTCCTCTCTCTCCTCATACGAAATTGAGTGAGCGAGAGTGTGTATAAATGATGGAGGCACCTCCCTATTTATACCATTCAAGTGAATTTACCTAAAACCTAACTAGGCCGACCTCCTGACCTGGTAGGGATGACTTCTCCTAGGGAGACTCAAGAATACATTTTACTTTATTTATCTTTGGGACTGTTTCCCCAACTTACAACGAATATTTTACCTCAATGACCAAACATAATAATGAAACCTAGAATGGAGGAAAAACATCTCTCATGGGGGTACAATAAAACACAATTATAATATACAACATAATATCTTCCGAACTTGCATTTACAACAACGTTTATAGGTGGTGTGTGACACCTATAGCTCAAATATCAAATACATCATTTCTCATGAGAATAATTACTTATTTCTAAAATAGAGTAATATGCATTAACATAGGATGTCAAGGAGAAGAATAGGAAAAATGAAAGAAGATGAAAATGTGACAACAACAAAAGTAATAATATAAAAATTGGAAAATGGTTTCTTTAGGAGTTCTACACAATTCTTTTGTATGACTTACTAGCCAAAATATTTATGAATATATACTTGAAACTATTGATAGGATACCTAAGTTAGAATAGAGAAACATGGATACAACAAATTTGACCCCAAATATTATAATAAAGTAAAAATAAATATGTGGGTAAAATTTTAAATCTTTCATAATTAGAATTCGTTTCCATTTAACTCTATATTAAAAATTGTGTTATGTTATTTAACTCTACATTAAAAATTGTGCTATTCTGAAATGTAGTGAGATGAGTTTGACAAGGTATTCAACAAAGAGCAACTAAATCTCACTTTATCTAAGGAATAAAATCGAAAGGAAAAGTGTGGTGAAAATCTTCTATAATGACCTTGTCATTTTATAAATGAAAAAGTTATGAATAATTAATTTTAAACTTGGTTTATATGTAGGGTTTATGAACTAATCATAAATGATATTGCATTAGTAACACATTAGTTATAATTATATTGCATTAGTAACACACTAATTATGATTAGGAAAATATCTACAATGTGAGCATAGATGCATATGGGGAAGGTGGGGTTATAAAAGAATATGGTATGATGAGTTTATCCATATATTACAAGAAATTTTAAAATGGACACTACACATAGAATGTTTAATTTTATTTATTAAACTAACACAATTCAATTACATTTTAAAAAAAATACTATAGAAGTTGTAATTAATAAAGATGATGAGATTAAAGTTAAGAGAACGAAGCCTACTATACCTGATACAAATGATGGTAATTATATGCATATTGAAGTGTAAATTAGATGTTTCATTCATACTAACCTGTAATTTTTTTATTGATATGATATGAACTTTTCACATATGAACCTTTTGTTTTTCTTCCAAAGGTGGATTTCACTAAACTTAGATGCACATGTTTTGCGATCTAATTATCATCACTAATTGAGTTAATAGAAACATCAATATCCATAAGGTTAGATGCACATGTTTTGTGATCTAATCACCATCGATTCAATAACAACATCAATAAAATGAACAAAACGTCTCTTTTACTTAAATTTTCAAAGAACATATTTTTATAGGGCTATGTTACCAACCAACCAAACTTAAGGACCATGACGGATTTTGGTAATTTCATTTCAACATACTAATGAAAATAGAATAAGAATGAACCCTTAATCAAGTCACGAGATTTAACTTCCTATCAAGAGACAAGAAATTCCATACATCTTTTTATAAGGGCATGTGTCCACCAACCTAACTTAATATGCATGGTAATATTCTCTAATATATTTTGCACCTAAGTGGTCACAATGATTAAGAACATGTGTTACCTCCAGGGAGACCACAAGTTTAATTCCCATGAGGGGTAGGGATGCACATATTCAATTCTAGCAGGGTGTAGGGCTTCACATATTGACTCATCATAGAGAAGCTGAAATGGTACGCATAGTCTTGATTTGACGTTTCAGTGAAGGCTAAGTTATGATTTATTGGTATATATGGCTTATGGGTTGTTGCATATACTCATTAATAAGCTTCATGTTGAGTGTAAAGTACCAATTGCCACTTCCATGCACTTTTTTATGGAGTGACTAAATGACCAACTTGAATTAACAACCATGATAATGAAACCTTGAATAAATTTTATGTAACTATGTTTTAAGCACTAACAACTTATCAAAGAGTTGGCGTGTGACCATCTAACTTGAATTAATGATGAGTTATGTTAAATTTATGAAATTAAGTGTGTTAGGGTTTAGAAACATCACAATGTTCCCAATGTTTTGAGAAGGCACTACACCCACCAGCCAGAGATTTGAACAATGAGAAACTATTTGTTAAGGGTTAGTGATAAGAGATCATTATTGTAGAGAACCATGCCAAACTATACAAGAATACAATTTACAAGGGATAATTTTTCATTTTCAAATTTAATATTATAATTCTATGGGTTGATGCACAATCATGGACTCCTTTAAAGAAACTTTAGATGCCACGTAATACTGAAAAAACATGGAACCTATGACTTTAGGTGACAATTGGGGGCACTTCCCTAACAAATTTGAAAATGAAGTAGAAAGACAAAAGATAGGTAATTGAATCAGCTTTCATAATATATAACATTTATGCAGAAAAAATTGTTAGACACACTACCTCACCGAGAGGGGGGGAGTGAATCGGTGAGTTTGGACTTACTTAAATTTCCACTTTTTCAAACTCTGAAACTTAAGTCATCATTTCACATTCAATTCAAAATCATATTCCTCAATAGACTATGCTTCAATAATCAACTCATTCATCAAATAAAACACATAATCATCAAGTCATTGCATAAGAGACATAGATATAATATTCGTAATCTTTGTATTTCAAACGGCTACGACTGTGATGGCAATTCAGCACCTACTAAAACAAAGACTTCCAACTCCTTATCTAGGACCCTGCCTAGTTTTTCTTAGATCCTACTAAGAAAGCATGTACAAGACCCATCTTGTATTACAAGTACATATATGTCACATTACATTTCGTACATCACTATCATCACAAAGACATCATCACTTTCATGTCAATATTCAACAATGCCAATTTGTCAATTATGTCACAACATGTCATCAGTCTGACCTTACTATCACATCAACATCATGTCATCTACTGAACGTATCGCTTCCACCTCAACACTATCATTATTTATCACTAGTCATGTCTTCTTGTGACTGGGATGTTTCTTCAATTCACTCTTCATTATACTAAGAATTAGACTGTGTATTGGCTGAGGGGAAGAGCCCAACACAAGTTCAAACTTGGTCTATCAATACCACTTAAGGGTTGTCATCAGCTTAAGTTGTGCATTTAACCTTGTACTTCTTCAATAGATTCTAAGGTTGTCATTATGGATTTTCATCTTCATGCTTTGGCCTCATCATCAACATGCCCACTTCTAGGGCTATTAGGGACTGTGTAAATGCTTAGGAAGATCCCCTAAACACTGTCCTCAATAGGACTCTGTAAATGTGGAGAAAAGTGTCCAAGTCAAACCAACCTGAGAATGAACTCAAGCATTGTACAAATCACTATCATCAACTTTCACAGGCAATGCATAGCAAGAGAAATTCATATCACACATTTCATCAAACAACCAATTGTTGCTCATTATGTTGTGACTACCATCAAGTATTTGCTTATGTCAAACAGTCATCCATGGTCTGTACCTATAAACAAATCAATTTGCAACAGACTGTGCTTTTAATATATTAGTCACCAAAGGCTTCAATACTTATGTTTAGTTCATTTCAAGTCTCTATTTATGCCAAAATTATGATTATAAATCAGTCCTCAAAATTCATTTGTTTGAAGTTATGTCAAAGATTGGTTACCATAAGAAGGACCTGTGCATGTGTTCATGTGCAAATCAGAATTCGTGTGCATGCTTGCAATGGTGTGACTGTGGGAATGTTTAAGAATAAATTTGTGTGTTGAAGAAGATACCCAAGCAAGTGTAGAAATCCTCCCACACTAGTCTACAATCCCTCTCTATGGAAAACCCCTAGCAAAACCAAAACATGGCTGCCAAAACACAAAAGATGTCTGCTACTAAATTTTGAAACCATATTCTATGGTCTGCAAAAATCGTGTTACTGCTCCTCTTCTACAAAATTTGTGTGGCTTCTCCTCCCAAATAGTCAACGAGTTCTCTGCTCCTCCACCCAAAAAATCCTCAGAGAACGTCACAAATTTCAGAGCTGTTGTTTCACCCATGAAATCTTGTATTAAAAAATGGAACACGTGTAGGGTATTTATAGTGATTTTCCTTTTAGTTTGGAGCTAACCTGTCATAGGCATAATTTTATTTTTATTTAATGAATATAAAATCATCATCTAAGCTAATACAACTTGTCATGTTGATTTTTTATTAATTTTAAATTTTTTTTAAAAATATTCTAAGCCTTTACTTCCATTTCTTCAAGGGAGTTCCACATCATTAAGGGATGAGTCATCAAGGTGTAAGGGGCTTCAATCATCATTAAGTGGTTTACTAGATAAACTTCACCAAAATATCTCTATCCATGTTATAACAACAATGATCATTAAGGTTTTCAATTGTGCATCATACGTTCCACGTGCTATAAGAGATTTTGTCATTTTCAAAGAAAAGACCCAAGAAGGGGATTTTCATTATGTGTGGAATATTAGGGCTACCATAAGCGAGGGTGTCATCATACCAAATTCCAAGTGGTCCTTCAAATATTCTTCATCAAGCAAGAGGCTTCATAACCCCATTAAGACACAAATGACCACAGGATGGGTCGTTCGGCTCATTAGGTGTTCCATTGGATCCAATGCCCACACCTAAGTTTTTCATGGCATGTCATGCCATTACACTTCAACTTTGTCATTAATGTTGTCATCAATGACAATCATATACAACCATATTCATCAATATTCCCCTTTGTTATTGATGGCAACCAACCAAATTCTTCTTCTCCCCCTTTAACATTAATGGCAAAGGTTCGATGAGCCATTAAAGGCTTCACAATCCCAAACAAAATAGCTTTGAATTTATCATTTTACCTTCTGATATGAGCTTTGGATCATCTTCAAATTTCACATAAGAGTAGACACTACCTTTATTTGATATGTTACTTAAAAAAATATCATGTTTTTGTCTAGTAAATTCATAAATGGCACTGTGAAATCACTGCAATATTATCCTTTCTCCCCCTATCAAGTGTACTGTTGTAGGTGACCAAAATTCAAATAGACAAGTGTGAATGCAATATCTCATACTTGGGCTGTGTAAGTGTGCTATAAAAACTTCCACCCAAGAAAAAAATCAGATGTGTATGTTCTTGAGTAAGCCTTCAGACTGAAGGAGAATCAGATTGTGTTTATGTGTTGTAGATGACCTCAAAACAATTTCAACCTCGGGACTGTTTGTGTCCAAAAGATATCAATAGAAAAGGCTCAACTCTTTCATCAAACTTGGGATTGTTGTTCTTATAAGTTGTAGCAGCCATCCTTCTACAAATTTTCATAAACACACTCCCCCTGTATTGAGTCTTGGATTGGATCTAAGATCAATATCTGACAAAGTGCTTGTAAATACATTATTTGCTTTCAACAAAACTTCTTCTTCATATTCTGGAAGAGAAACTTCATCATCACTACATTTATAATTATCATCCATTGAAGAGCACTTAAATTCACTTGTAGCTGAAGCTTGTACCTTCTTTTCTTCTTGCTTTTCATCCTTGACTTTTTCTTCCTTTTCTTTGTCTTGACTCCTCCTTTAGTATTCTTTTTACAACTTGAACCAAATATCCTTAGATGAAGTGTAGTTTTCAATGCTTTATTTGATATATCTAAAGAGTCCATTAATTAAAACCTTCAATGCAATTTTATTGTCTTTCCAAACTATTGCCTTTGTCTTCTTGCTAGGCCCCTTAGGTGGATTAACCACTATTTCCCAAACAATGAATTGCTTCAAGTAACTTTTCATTTTACTTCTCCATCCAAAATAATCTGATTTTTCCAAAATTGGAACTTCACAATCAATGATATTTTTTTATCCTTACATGATTGTGTCCCCAAATCCATTCAATCTTGTTAGTCTTATGTTGAAGGCTCAAATCTAATACCAATTGTTAGAAACACTACCACACTGAGAGGAGGGGTGAATTGGTGAGGTTGGAATTACTTCAATTTTCACTTTTTCAAACTCTGAAACTTAAGTCATCATTTCACATTCAATTCAACATCATATTCATCAATAGACTATGCTTCAATAATCAACTCATTCATCAAATAAAACCCATAATCATCAAGTCATTGCACAAGAGACACGGATATAATATTTGTAATCTTTTTGTATTTCAAACAACTACGGCCGTGATGGCAATTCAACACCTACTGAAACAAAGAGTTCCAACTCCTTATCTAGGACCCTTCCTAGTTTTTATTAGATCTGACTAAGAAAGCATGTACAAGACTGATCTTGTATTACAAGTACATATCTTTCACATTACATTTCATACATCACAATCATTACAAACACATCATCACTGTCGAGTCAATATTCAACTCTACCAATTTGTCAATTCTGTCACAACATGTCATCAATATTTCCTTACTATCACATCAAAATCATGTCATCTACTGAAGGTGTCACTGCCACCTCAACACTATCATTATTTATCACTGGTCATGTCTTCTTGTCACTAGGATGTTTCTTCAAGTCACTATTCATTATACTAAGACGTAGACTGTGTATTGGCTGAGGGGAAGAGCCCAACACAAGTTTAAACTTGGTCTGTCAATACCAAGTAAGGGCTATCATCTTCTTAAGCTATGGATTAACCTTGTACTTCATCAGTAGATTCTAAGGTTGTCATTATGGACTGTCGTCTTCATGATTAGGCCTAATCATCAACATGTCAACTTGTAGGGCTATTTGGGACTACGTAAATACTTAGGAAGATCCCACAAACACTGTCCTCAATCAGACTGTGTAAATGCTGATAAAAGTGTTCAATTCAAGCCAATCTGAGAATGAATTCAAGCATTGTACAAATCACTATCATCAACTTTCACAGGAAATGCATACCAAGAGAACTTCCTATCACACATTTCATCAAATAACCAACTTCTTCTCATTATGTTTTGACTGTGATCGAGGAATTTCTTATGTCAAACATGTTCATATTATTAATCCTCCCTTATTCATACTTTCTTTTAGATTAATTAGCATAACTTAGGAGGCTAAATTAATTAAATGGGTACACTAGTGCAATTGGGTCCACTTGGCCCAATGGGACCACATGTACCAGTCATTAAAGTGTGGGAAACACTAGTAGAGGTTAACTATCACTTACTATATGTGCATGCATCAGTTAGGGTGCCTCCTAGACTAATCCCTACATTTTAGGAGCCACTAGGAATCCCGACACCAACCTACTTTAGTCAGTTGGTGTTAGCACTAGTTAGTCTTAGTTAGCCCCCAGTTACAATTAGTTACTTCTCTGTCATTTAAGCTAGTGATACCAATGCATGGATAATGCATGGTTTCATGGGGAGGAGCACGTTCTCTACCTTCTACACTCAATTGCACTAAGTTAACTAGTTGTTATTGCTCGTTGGAGTTATTGGTCAGAGGGGAGTTGTCTATTTGGACTCCAATATTGATTGGGAGACCTTGACTTAGAGACTCAATTAGATACAGTCTTATCCAATTGGAGGATTTGAATTCATTACTCATGCATTCGAATTCTACCTATGTATTCTACATTGTAACACCGGATATTATTATGATGAATATACTGTAAATTCCTGAGCAATACTTCTCTGTTTCATGTGTGGTTTATTTTGCTTAGTTTGTATGTTCATTCTACATTCAATTGCTGCAACATTATCAGAACTCTATGCTTGAAGATCTTAATGGAATTCAAATTCTAAACTAGTATCAAAGCCTTGTCAGGAAGGTTTTAATGCTTGTTTCTCCCCATTGAACATCAGAAGCAACTGGGTTTCCATAGAAGTCCCCTATGAAAATTTTCTAGCTCTAGATTCATTCAGAGTAGCGGAGAGGGCGTGACGGACCTTAAAAACATATTCATACCAGGAGGAAAAGCATGGTTTTAACAGTTCATTTTTTTTAGTGTTATTTGCAGTGAAATTGACAGGTGCTATGTAGCTTGAAAGAAGTATTTGCAATCTCCATGCCAGAGCAATTATGAGTTCTCAAACTCCTGAACCATGGATCCTCACCACTCCAAATTACGTTGATTGGAGGACTGATATGCAACTATCCTTGCGTAAGCATGGCTACCTCAGGATCATACATGAATGGGAGGTTGAGCCTCATCATCTGGTAGAGTAAAACAAGTTCCTAAACCGTTGTCATGAAGCATTCAGGTACTTATGTACTTATATTTCCAGATATCTCCTCTTTCATCTAGAAGGATTGAGGACTCCCATAGAATCATGGGAGAATCTTGATAGCTTGTTTAACAAATAAGACGATATTCGAGGACACATTCTGGAGAATGAGTTGGTATCTTTACATCCCAGCAGTTTTGAGACTATTGAGAAATTCTTCTCCAAATTCAAGTCTCTAGTGCTACAATCCAGACAATGTGGGATAGAGCGGAAGGATGAGTAGAACGTTATTTCCATACTCAGCAAACTAGGTCCTGAGTACTTTGCTTATGTCTCTACGTTTCATTCCAATGGGGAAAGCTTTCCTCATGGGAAACTTCCTTCTTTAGATTCATTCTCTGAGTCCTTAATCAAGGAGAAAAACAAATTGATTCGAATGGGAGTCATCTAGACCTCCAAATATCATGCTCTCTTAATTACTGACTCTTCCAAATCATAAGAAAAGGAGAAACCAAACAAGAAGGAGCCAAAGGCAGCTGATTCGAAGCCTAAACAAAATCAGCAAGCTTTCAAAAGAACCTCCAGCTCTAAGAAGAAGAAATTTGGGAAAACATTATGTCCCTATTGTAAAAAAGGGTATCACCTTGAATATCATTGTATGAGGAAGGAACTTGGTGAAATTTCTACTCCTCTCAAGTAGCATAACATTCAAAGAGAAAAATAGTCTAATAATGGACATGAAAGATGCCATCATTTGAAAGAAGGACAACCTCAATCTATAGCCTAATTGATTGATTCAGGAGCCTCCAACCACATGGTTTCCTCCAAGGATATCTTCTCCTCTCTCAGTGTCAAATAAGTGCCCACTATTCACATGGGAGATGATTCCCAAATCCCAGCAACAGGAAAGGGCATCATCAGAGCGAAGAATGGTGTGTCCATAAATGTGATGTATGTGCCCTTACTTGCAGCTAATTTGTTATTTATTTATTAGATGACCCATATTGGCTCACCAAAGAAATTATTGTTTGGACCTGACTCAGTAGAGATCACCAATATCTTAACTAGGGAAATTGCAGCGAAAGAGATCATTGATCATGATTCCAAGGAATACTATTTCTCTCACTTAATGTCATTCTTAGTTCTAGCATCATCACAGATTCCATTCGAACCTGATGAAGGTATAAACATTCCTTCACTTCCTATTGTAGTTTTAGTTTTAAATCCTAACATTTTTTATTCAGATTCAAAAGAGGAGTCATCCCAGTTTGATCTAGACATTGATCTTGCAAATCAAATGGATCTAGATGCATATCCAACATCTACCTCATTCCAGCAGCCTAAATGGGCTAAGCGTCTCATAGAATTAGCTGGAGATGGTGTTGGGGATCTAGATGACAAAAGAAGAACGAGGTCCTAGTATCCGAAGGAGACTGTAGCACTGTCTCACATAGATCATCTTCTTGCTGAGAGGTGTTTTATGATGCTTGGGTCAGATCCTCAATCCTTCAGGGAGGATTTCCATGATCCTATATGGCAGGCAGTCATGGATGAGGAGTTTGATTTTCTACATGACAACCAGAGCTAGGAACTTGTCCCATTACCTCCAGGAAGGAAGCTGGTATAGTGCAAATGGATCTACAAAACCAAAATAGCTTCTCATGGGACCATAACCAAGTACAAGGATCGGTTGGTGGAAAAAGGGTATTCTTAGGTCCAAGGATTGGGCTACAATGAGACATTCTCTCCTATAGCTAGAATGGACTCCATCAGGCTGGTATTGGCCATTGATGCTTCCAAGAGATGGGAAATACAACACATGGATGTGAAGAGTGCCTTCCTCCATGGTGATTTGGAGAAGGAGATCTATATGAAACAACCTGAGGGGTTTATTAGTGATCCTTCCTTAGTATGCAGAATGAGAAAATCACTATATGGACTCAAACAAGCCCCAAGGGCATGGTACTCCAAGATGGATGCTTTCCTCATCTCTCATAAGTTTGAAAGGTGAAAATATGATTGCAATTTCCACATGAAGAATAAGGAGTGGTTCTTGATTCTAGTTGTATTATATGTGGATGACTTGCTCATTACTAACAACTCTACTATTGGATTGAGTAGCATCAAGTCTGCTCTTAATAAAGCATTCTCTATGACTGAATTAGTACTTTTAAGACAACTCATTGGTCTTGAAGTAAGTCAAAAGAATTCAGCAATCATGATCTCACAGTCCATGTATTCATCAGACATGCTTAAGAGCTTCCACATGGAGGATTGCAAGGCAGCCCCTTGCCCTTTCTTATCAGGCATCAGGCTTGAAGAAGGTGGTTCCCCACCTTTGGTGGACAACACTCTCTACAAATAGCTCATTGGAATCCTTCTATATCTCACTCATTCGAGACCAAACATATCCTATATTGTGATTTCTACTTCCAGATATATGCAAGAGCCACATGAGCTACATTGGAAGGCAGCAAAGAGGATCTTCCACTATGTGCAGTGTACTATTGATTATTGGATCCACTATGATGCTAGAGAACAACTGGATCTCATAGGATTTATAGAATCAGACTGTGCAGGAGATGAAATGATGGGAAATCCACCTCGAGTTTTGTATTCATGATTGGATCTGGGCCAATTTGTTGGGCCAACAAGAAGCAAGAATCCCTTGCACTTTATTCAATAGAAGTAGAGTATTGAATGCAGCTATTCAGGCAGTTTGGTTGTATGGCATCCTGACAGAGTTCAGAATTCAGACTTCACCTACAGTAGATCTTTATTGTGACAACCAGAGTACAATCAAGATCTCCAGTGATCCTATTCAAAAGCAGAGGACAAAGCACATAGAAGTTCACATGCACTACCTTTGGAAACTGGTGCATCACAGAACCATCACACTGCACTAATGTTCAACATAAGATCATATTGCATATATTTTTACCAAGTCTTTTACTTAAAAGAGATTTTCCTTTCTCGGGTCTCTTTTGGGCATTAAGGCTTGATTCTCAGTTCCTACCTTGAGGGGGTTTTCACAAGAGTTTTTCCTACATCATTTGTATTATGTCTCTTAGATTGTATATTCGGTGACCTATGGTCTTGTTACAAGAGCCCACAGTTGTCCATGTTAGGATTCAGGGGGGATGTTAGGATTATTAATCGTCACTTGTTCATACTTTCTATTAGATTAATTAGCATAACTTAGGAATCTAAATTAATTAAATGGGTCCACTAGTGCGATTGGGTCCACTTGGCCCAGTGGGGGCACATGTACCAGTCATTGAAGTGTGGGGAACACTACTAGAGATTAACTTCCACTTACTGCAGTTGAATGAATCATTTAGGGTGCCTCCTAGACCAATCCCTACATTTTAGGAGCCACTGGGAATCCCGACACCAATCTACTTCAGTCAGTTTGTGTTAGCACTAGTTAGTCTTAGTTAGCCCCAAATTACAATCAGATACTTCTCTGTCAGTTAAGCTAGCACTACCAATGCATGGATAATGCATGGTTGCATGGGGAGGATCACTTTTCCTACCTTCCACAATCAATTGCACTGAGTTAGCTAGTTTTTACTATTTTTTTGAGTTATCAGTCAGAGGGGAGTTGTTTATTTGGACTTCGATATTGATTGGGAGACCTTGAGTTGGATATTCAATTAGATACAGTCTTATCCACTTGGAGGATTCAAATTCATTATTCATGCATTCAAATTCTACCTATATATACTACATTGTAACATCAGATATTATTATGATGAATATACTGTAAATTCCTGAGCAATAATTGTTCGTTTCCTGTGTGGTTTGTTTTGCTTAGTTTGTATGTTCATTCTCCATTCAATTGATGCAACATTATCAGAACTCTCTTCTTGAAGATCTTGATGGCATTCAAATTCTAATAAAACATTCATCCATTCCCTGTACCTATAAACAAATCAATTTCCAACAAACTATTCTTTTAATATATCAGTCATCGAAGGATTCAATACTTATGTGCAACTCATTCCAAGTCTCTTTTTATGCCAAAATTCTGATTATAAATCAGTCCTTAAAAGTCAGTTGTTTGAAGTTGTGTCAAAGATTGGTTACCATAACAAGGACATGTGCATGTGTTCATGTGCAAATCATCATTATTGTGCATGCTTGCAATGGTATGACTGTGGGACTGTTCAAGCATATAATTGTGTGCTGAAGAAGATACCCAAGCCAATGCAGAAATCCTCTCACACTATTCCATGATCCTTCTCTATGGCATACCGCAAGCAAAACCAAAACTTGGCTACCAAAACACAAAAGATGACTACTACTAAATTTCAGAACTATGTTCTATGATCTGCAAAAATCATGTTATTGCTCCTTTGCTGCAAAAATCATGTGGATGCTCCTCCCAAATAGTCAACGAGTTCTTTTCTCCTCCACCTGAAAATTCCTTAGAGAAAGTCACGAATTTTAGACTTGTTGTTTCACCCATGAAATCTTGTATTAACAAATGGAACATGTGTAGGGTATTTATAGTGATTTTCCTTTTAGTTTCAAGCCAACCTATCATAGGGATAATTTTATTTTTATTTAATGAATATAAAATCATCATCTAATCTCAACCAACTTTTCATGTTGAAGTTTTATTAATTTTAATTTTCTTTTTAAAAATATTCCAAACCTTTACTTCCATTTCTTCAAGGGATTTCCACATCATTAAGAGTTGAGTCATCAAGGTGTAAGGGGATTCAAATCATCATCAAGTGGTTTACCAAACCAACTTCACCAACATTCCACTAGACATCTTGTAACAACAATGATCGTTAAGGGTTTCGATTGTGCATCATAGGTTCCACGTGCTACAAGCTATTTTGTCCTTTTCAAAGCGAAGACCCAAGCAAGGGATTTTCTTTATGTGTGGAATATTAGGGCTACATAAGCGAGGGTATCATCATACCAAAGTCCAAGTGCTCCTTCAAATCTTCTTCATCACGCGAGAGGCTTCATAACCCCATTAAGACAGAAATGACCACAAGATGGGTCATTAGGATGATTAGGTGTTCCATTAGCTCCGATGCCCACCCCAAGTTTCTTCATGTCATGTCATGCCATTAGACTTCACCTTTTTCATTAATGTTATCATTAATGACAATCATAGACAACCATATTCATAAAAAATGTGTCTAAATGATTATAAAATTAGTTTTTGTGAAATTGGGTTTTCAAATTTTCAGCACATCATAACATATATGTTTGTGTGGGTGCAACACTATATGAGGTAAATGATGTCAATTTTGGATAAAATCTTGCAGACATATAAAGGACATATGGGCATAGTGCAACACTATTTATTCAGGATTTTTCATGAATTATTTATTATTATTATTAATTAATGAAGTCAGAAAATATTGAAATGAAACGTTCTATGTGGGTGCAATAATTTAGGGGCAAAAATAAATGAAATACTTGATTTCTATATATAAGATTCTAGAGATCGCTCTCTTCTACTCCACCATATAGTTTTCTTGGGAAATGGTGAAGGCAATCAAAAGTTATATTAAAAAAATTGATATATCGATTTTCAAAAATTGATGTGTGTCATTTAAGAAAATAATAATAAATTAATAAAACATACATTTTAAGGAAAAAATTATATATTCAAAATTGTAATATCGTACTCTACAATATTGTATATTTTTGTAGCTAGGGTTTTCACCCTAGCTTGTGCTAATGAGCACCTACTAAGGAATCTGAATTCCTTAGTAGCACTTCGATTGAAGTAAGTAAAAACAAATTAACCTAAAACAGTAAAAGTAAATAACAGAAAATAAAAATGACAAGAAGATGTATAAAAAGTTTTTGTATTTGTATTACCTCTGATGAAGAGGTTGGTGGAGTCCGTTGCGCTGGTCCGATGTCGGTGGCTCCGAGCTCCGAGCTGCTCCTTCTCCTTCTCCGATGGTGGAAAATAGGCCAAAGATGGGTTCTCGGCAGTGAAAATAGCTTGATGGTAAGCTAGGGTTTCACGAGACGTTTTGGCAGAGTAAGGGTGCTATTGACTGTGGATGTGAAATGAGGGGTCTCCATCACTTATTTATAGTCTTTTAGTGGTGGAGTGCTTGCCCATGGTTTTGGGAAACCATGTGGTTTAGGGCAGCTTGTTTAGGGTTTTTGCTGTTTTTAGGGTTTTCCTCCTTTTTCCTCATTATTTTTATTCATTTTCTTCCCTTTTGGGGATTTTGTGCTATTTTTAGAGGAATTTTGGCTATTTTTGGAGGAAAAATGGGTTTTTGGGCCTTTTGGAGGCATTTTAGGCATTTTGGAGGCTTTTTAGATGGTTTTGTGGCCTTTTAGAGGCATTTTAGGCCTTTTGGAGGCTTTTTGTGGGATTTTCAGGGAAATATGGTAGGCAAATGGACAAATGAGCCATGTAGTAAGGTAGATGAGGTAGTTAACCATTTTTGGGTGTTAACAGATTGCCCCCTGATGTGCGAGGGCAGGAGCTCATCGTATGGCCGATGGACATCATGAGTCATATTTGGTTTGTGTTGGGGTGTGGAGAAGAGAAGGAAGCAACTGAAGTCCGGGACACCGATCTCGAACCACCTGCAAGGACTGAAAAGTACATAACCTCAATAATGGATGAGGGATCATCTGATAATATGGACGAGGTGGGCATCCCCATGCTCGTATCAGAATATAACATAACAACATAAAATGGTCCTCAAACATGGGATGAGGAAACAATCTCAATATATGGACGAGGCGGGCATTCCCATGCTCGTATTAAGATACATAACAATAACTGTGTGAGGCCCAACATGGAGGACCTGTAGTAAATAATCACTGTGCATATCATGAAGGTCCAGAGGGGACACAAATCTGGAGCATACTGCTGAGCTGACCATGTCTGAGCTGAAAAACTGATACACTGGAATGGCAGCAGGGCTACTAAATGTGGTTCTGAAGGAACTGATCCGCTGCTGGATCAAAGTGACAAAGGTCACACTCATAATGGTACACTGATCTGGAACGGAACTGGGTACTCAAGGAAGCATAGAACTGAATGGCTTCCGAATACAATCGCCAACGCAGCCCGGACATCCACAGGAACAAATAACTGGGTGTTCCGACGTGACTCACCAATGTGCTAGAGTCGGGGGAAAATCCGGGGTCTTCGACAAACAATGGAAGTAATATATATCCTGCACGATTCTCAACGATGCGAATAAGGTACTGAAGTCGAGCATGTGAGAAACAACCATTCGGAGAGGCAATGATGACTCCTCTCAAAATGGTCCGTAGGCACTCACCACAGATGGTGATGGGTCCAAGGCGCAGGGGCCTCTGGGTCTATCCTCTGGAATAGAGGGGCTGTCGTCGATAGAGGGAGACTTGCAACCATCAAGGCAATGATGTTTCCTTGACAGGAGCGCGAGGTGCAAAACCGAAGTGTGATAGTACTGATGGTAAGGGGGATAAACTGGTGGGACTAACTGGGCAAGTAGAGTGGGTGGACTCAAACTTCCTTTGTTCAGAGTATGATGGCGGGGATGACCGGGCAGCACATGAAACTGATTGGTGACAAAGGGATCATAGCTGTACGGGATCTGGGCAGTTCACTGGGTTGAGGGAAACTCAAGCTGTGGTAACGGGGTAGGAAACTGCAGAATACTCTGAATAAAGGCGACCTGATTGGAGGTGCTGCCGAGATGATGGGTCATAGCGCCAAAAGGCGCAGAGGGATTTCTTCGAGGAAGAAATGGTACTGTCATGTGGATTTTACGAGCCCAGGACAGTACATGCTCGTGGTTGCTTTCAATTTTAAGGAGTCTGAAAGCAAATAAGAAGACTCTGAATGGATGGAATAG